>JADBJO010010544.1:0-12500 GCA_016801955.1 Conus betulinus | reverse complement strand
TACCGTCACGAAACGAGAATTCGCGACATGACTGATCAGATAACAGCTGTTTAGGACAAACGCTGAATCCGAAACCTACGTTGGCTACGAAGACTACGTTGACGACCAAGACTACGTTGACGACCAAGATTACGTTGACGACCAAGACTACGTTGGCTAGGAAGCCTACATTGGCTACAAAGACTATATTGACGACGAAGACTACGAGGTCAAGAGCAAGCCGGCAGACTACTGTTCGATGCCACAATGCCAGAACATAGCTTTTTTTTTTTTTTTTTTTTAACCGTCGAATGCATCCTCAAACTTAATTATGTGATCAGACTCTCGGCTGTGAGGTCGTGAGTTCGATTCCCATCAAAGCCATGTGGAAATTTTAGACCTCCGTCAGCTCCTACCCAGAGTTGAGTTTGTTACCCGGCTTAGTTAGGAAAACTGGGACCACATAGTTGAGTTTCATCATCAACTTAATAGATGCGTATCTGAGTGTTGCTCAAATTTCCTGACCAACACTGCAGGTGTCCATATCTTTCGGGCCTGGTTGACGCCGGGATACATTAAGTAAGTATTAAGGAAGCGTGGAGTACAGCCCTGTCAGGTAGTCTGAGACCGGAATGGAAATCCGCAGTTTCATCTTTCTCTTCATCATCTTCATCATCCTCATTCTCATCGATCAGCATTTGAAAAAAGTCTCAAATTCTGTAACCCTTCACGTCGTGCCCTCATGGTGACCTCAGCTTCAATGTGCTCTCCACGTCCATGGCCTTGATTTGATTCCGTCGGGGTCACCGTTATCGGCAAAGTCACGGGAGCTGTCGTTGGATGGACGTGGAGTTAGTCATCCGGAGGGAGAGCTCACTCACGCCGGCTCCGCGACTAAGCAATTATTGTCGTCAGTAGAGGGCTTAGTTGGCGGTGTCTTGTGTATTTTAGATCAGAACAGGCGCCACTGAACACCATCGAAGTGACTCGGCAGCAGTGCAGTGTCTCGTCCGTCCTCCTTGACGACTTGATATCAACTTCTCCCTGTGGATTGCCGATGCCAGGGCTGTGGCTGGGTGTGTTGGACGGGGGGTGGGGTGGGTGAGGCGTGGGGGGGACTGTGGCTTTGGACGGACGGGGGAGGGGGGGGGTGGGAGGGCGTGGGGGAGAGTCGGAATGGATGCAGTGGCACTGAGGTGGCACAGACGTTGGGACAGAGAAAAACAAACAAACAAAATGAAAAAAAAAAAAACCTGCCAACCAGCCAACCAACAACCAACCAAACTTTATTCTGTGTGTTGCTACTTAGGTTTTTGGTTACTTGCTCGAATCACTGTAACAAAAGCCGCTGTACGTTTTTTTTCTTGACTTTATCTGTATTACATATTTTCTTTGTTGCCTTCCTCCTTTTTCAAGCAATAAATTTACCAGTATCTCCTCTCAGCTTGCTAGAATTTGGATCACATGGTCCGATTTTCACACAACCTCATTTGATTTTTGAAACAGTATTTACAAATATTGATTATATAACACAGTCTTTCATGTCTTGGTTTTCTTATTAATTTTTTTCTTCCTCCTACCTCTTTTTTTACTCTTCTTTTTCATTGTTTTGCTCTTGCTATGTGTTAGGGCCTCCATGCCTTTCTTTTCTCCGACTCTTCTTCTCTCTTTAATGGCTCTGACTCCAGTTTTGCTACTGATGGGCATTTGTAGCACACACAACACACACACAACACACACACACACACACACACACACACGCACACACACACACACACACACACACATATATACTCCCCCACATTTTCTTCATCTTCAGTTTTTTTTTTTACCTAAAAGTTCAGATCATTGCCAGGGCATTACTATAATGACCCAAGAATTGTTAGCCTGCATTTTTCATCAATGATTTACCATTGTCCTTTCAGATGAAAAGGTCTACGACAGATTTATTTCCTGATGACTCGTCACTCCAAACGACGAATGGTAGTGATCTACATACAATAGAAACTTCTCTCCAGGAAAGCCTAAACGACGTGTCAGAGACTGGTGTCATTCAAACTCAATGGTCATACACCCAGCCAAAACCAAATCTATGATTATAGCTAAACCCACCAAAGACACACCAGTGGACTCCTCTTTCCCTAAAAGTTCAGTTGAATGGCACTTCTATCGAGCAGGTAGATGAGCATCGTGTTTTAGGTTAACGATAGATAAAGAATTGAAATGGCAATCTCATGTCAATAACGTATGCAAGGTAGTCTCAAAACACACTTTTTTCTGTTATATCAATTAAAACGCTACGTCAACAGTAATGTGCTTAAACTTTTCTTCAATGCACACATAATGTCACGTATCAATTACGCTTCAATTACGCATAGGACGGAAGTAGTGACGTCCGCAAGAAAGGCTGAATTATCTCCATAGACGTGCAGCAAAGCTACTCCATCCAGCTGTGTCTCTAACAACAGACGAAAAACTAAAAAAGCTGAACATATTTCCTCTGAATGAATGGGCAAGGCATCTTTACAGAAACTACAGATACCATGTTATATCAATGCCCTTTTTACAAGATCAAACAGCTTTTCTGGCTCTGCGAAATTCCTTCTTCCCTACCTACGCATTGATCTATATAAAAACAAGCCCAGCTTACTCTGACCATATGTCTGGAACTCACTTCTTCCACCGAATCTACAAAACATAAAACTTTTCAAGGAACATTTGCATAAACATTTTTATGTCTCAGTAATTTTGATTATACGATTACAATCATTAGCACCCATTCTCAAAGTCTTCTGTGTACTATACTTTGAATAAATCGTCTAAACATAAAACCTGCTCCGTTAAAATCGCTCATTACCACTCACACTCTGTCTACCATCCTGTGACGTCAACGTAAATTATGACGTCAACTTGAAATGACATAGGTAACTACATGACGAAAAGAATAATATTTGACGAGAGAGAGAGCAAGAACTAACGGCCGAGGCTTTAGTGTCCAGCTTATTTTATTTTGTTTAGTTTGGATGCGTGTATAATTATTTACACACCCACACCATACGCACATGGATAGCCAGGCAACACACACGAGTTAATTTTTTTTTTTTTATAATTATGCTGCCTGAACCATCAAAATATACATTCATGTGAATTGGTACAAATCAATACATATCACTACATAGTATATAGATCAAGATATCAATACACAGGAACTTCAATCATCAGATATCAGCGTATCATATTACATCTTGATATCACTCACAGATCTCGCCGGCGCCGTCCACAGTGTCTCTCACACATACAGTCAATGCACTCGGTTCCACAACAGTAATCCATAGCAGAAGAACCGCAGATTTCACAAAGCACAGCAATCCATAGAAGAAGAAACCGCAGATTCATAAAGCACAGTAATCCACTGAAGAAGGCACATCAATCAAGCAAGGGCCAGTATGTTGGGGTTGATCACTGGTCGCGCCGTTGTTTCTTTTTTTCCCTTTCCCCCCAGCCCATCCACCCCTTTCCATTTTTTCAACACCTTCACTTTTTCCAACCAACTTCCTCCCCCATTTCCTCCTCCCCCCGCTCCCCTTCATTTTCTCATTCACCCCATCCCCTCTCCCTTGATTTCCCTCCCCACCCCTCCCCCCACACATTTGTTACCCTCTCTCCCCCCACCCCCGAAGAACAGTTTTCCCACCTCAACCCCTCAAACACCCATTCCTTCCACCCCTTCCTTCCTCCATCCTCCACCCACCCCCCTCCACCACCCCACCCTTCCCTCCCTCCCCCCCCTTCACATCACATTTCACCACCACATCACCACCAACACAAACAGAGAATTATAGGTTCAAAAACAGAAACAACATGTGAGAAAAAGTAAGTTTGTGGATGACGCACAATAATGCAAACCGCACAGAAGGAATGTAAAAAGTTTAACTATTATGCCTAAACAGATAACTAGAGATGTATCTTTTAGAAAATCATCAGCCAGTAAAACAACAAACAACAACACCACAAAACCAACAACAAAAAAAAAACCAGCAATGGTGAAGCACAGATGTCGCCGCAAATGAAACAAAAAACAAGTATTAAGCTTAAGCAATGAAATGATTATACCACACTAACACACAACACACACACCCACACACACACACAACACACACACACAACACACCACACCACACACACAAGAAAACAACCAATTAAACAAACAAACAAACCACAACAACGAACCCAACCAAAAGACAGAAAAGAAAACAGGGTGGTTTTTTTTCTTTTCTTTTATATCGTGTGAGTTACGAATAATCTGTGGCGGTGGAGTAGTCGTCCGGACTCATGGTCAGGAAGATGGCCCCAAAGTTTTCTTCTGTTTCTTCTTCCTTTCTTCCTTTTTTTCTGTTCTCGTTTCTCTTTCTTCTCATTCCACAAACGCGACAAGCAACCACGCAAGCGACAGCACCACCCCTCCTACCCAAAGAACAACAAAGCAAGCAACCTGCATGAGCTCTCTTCTTTACATGAGCCTTGGGAGACTTGAGCTACTGCCTACCCTTGACTCTCCCTCTCTGCGAATGAGCCTAGATGAGCCTTACCTCTGCTTATGAGCTATCTTAGCTTCTGGCCTACCCTAAACACCCGTGTGTTTCACTTTTTTGTCTACCTACCCTCACTTCAACTCCATCCCCTCACTCTAACCCCCTACTCCCTCACTCTACTACTTCCAAAGTTTAACAAATGTCAGCCCCCTACAAAGACACTCACTTCCACCGTCAAACGTTGAGAAAAATTTATCGGAGTGTAGCACATGAAACCAAATCGCATCATCACTGATCAACACAAACAAAACAGAAATAAATTTGTGTTCTTACTCACATAAGTTCTCACACCTCCTCTGTCCATGAGTAGACCACATCTGATATACTTGATTCGGGTAAAAAAAAAAAAAAAAAAAAAACAAAAAAAATGATAACAACAAAATAACGAGGAGGAAAGGTTAATGGTGAAAATGTATGGGGGGGGGGGGAGGGGGGGTGGGGTGGATTGAGTGGTGAGGGTATGGTATTTAAACTTGGGAACTTGGGTATTAAACATATCTTAGCTTGTCATATAATTTTGCGCTCATCCCACGAACCCGCGTACCGCTTGTCTCCCCACTGGCTACGCGCCACACATGTACTCACACGCCAACTTGGAGCGCTGCACGCACGCGCACAGAACCCACAACCACACTAAGATCCCTACACAACGACCAACAACCCCAAAACACAACACACACAAGGTCTCTTGTACTCCATCACGCTGCACACACCACAACCTACACATTACATACCAAGGCACAGACACAAACAACCGAAACCAAACACACACACAACCACCACAGGGAAAGAGACAAACAAACACCGACAACAGACAAAACCCCCCACAACAACACACACACCTAAAACAATACACACACAACACCGTAACTATCCGTACAACAAAAAACTACAACCCACCCCATACCACTTAAATATTAATATACACCCCACGCACCAGGAGACTCTTGACCAACACAACCACACGACACAACTACACAACAACACAAAACACAATCACGACACATTCCACAACACACACACACCACACGAACACAATACACAATCAAACGTAGCTCGAACGCTACCGCGCGCGCAGCGCAGCGGCCGCGCAGGCCCACTATGGATTGTCATCACAGGTCTCACCTACTTGGTCTCGATAAACACACTACACTGTAACGTGTAGGCGTAGGGCAGGAGAACATGGGAATTGAAAGTCGGTTACGTCCAAGAGGTGGGAGAAAAACAAAAAAAAAGAGTGGAACCAAAAAAAAGATAAAAAAATAGACACAAGAAAAAAAAGAACAAAAGGAAAAAAAAAATGGCTTAGGAGAAGGGGAGGGAGAGATGGGGAGAAGGGGTAGAGAGAGAGTAGAGATATGGAGATGGGACAGAGGAGGCACCATATCTCTACACCCAACATAGTTTACATATTATGTGTGGGGTGGAAGGGTTGGGAATTTCATGCACATTGGTGTTGTTAAAGAAGTAAAACAATACTGTGGGATGGTGTTCATAGTAACAGGTGAATAATGTGTTTTGGCCATTAGTATGATATAGTTTGGTGAGAAGAGTTAGAAAATGATCCATGAGAAACGGGATATCATGTTTAAAAAACAAAACAAAACAACAACAACATCAACAACAACGACGACAACAACAACAAACACCACCAACAACAACAGCAACAACACAACAACACCACACCACACACACACACACACACACACACACACACACACACACAACACACACACACACACCCACACACACACGGCACATCCATACAAAAGGGGGGGGGGGAGGAAAAGATGTAAACGGTATTTTGGGTGAATTGTGATGATAATGTGACTACTGTGGGAAGTGAAATTGTGTTGGTATTAGGATAATAGTATATAATAATATGGTTTGACAGAAAACTGAATGGAAATGATCAATGGGAAAAGTGTTGACATGCCAATAACACATCACACCACACACCACACACACACACACACACAACACACACACCACACACACACACACACACACACACACACAAAACCCTGATGGGTGATGATCATTGATAACAAAAGTGCTATAGGATGATAATTATTGTTTGTAACTGGAATAATGCAGTGGTGTTGTTACAATATTTTTGTAATAATGTTATAGGTGAGATCAACACTATCACACACACACACACACACACGCACGCACACACACACACACACACACACACACACACACACACACACACACACACACCACACACACACACACATACACACACACACACACACACACCACACACACACACACACAAACACACATATGTACACACACATCCACATCCCCTACCACCTACGCATGCATCATGCACACACACACACACACACACACACACACACACACACACACCACACCACACACACACACACACAAGGGCACAGACACAGATAGCTAATGGTCATGTGTGGGGATATTTGTACTGATGACAATGGTGGAGAGAAGGTGAGCAGTAGGGGGAAAACCACACAGACCACCATCCAAGCATACGTGTATACAGAGGGGAGGCATACACACCCTAACACCTTCTGTATGAAGCTGGTAGTGGGTAGTAGTAGAGGGTATGGTGGTGGTGTGTGTGCATGTGTGTATGTACAGCACACAGAGTCCCATCACATTGCCAAATCTGGTACACTACAGCCCCAAGACATCAACATCCAACAGTACCACAAGTACACATACCCACCATTTCAATAGGAGATGCAAGATCTTCCACCATCACACACACATACATACACACATACACACACACCACCACCATACTGAGGGGGTGGGGGGTAGGGGTACATCATGTAAACAGAAAAGGGAATGGAAGTGGTCAATGATGAAAAGGGGGTTGACATGCGAAACGAAAAAAAAGGCTGGTGGGGTATAAAGAGGGGGAAAAGAAGGAACACAACTAAGGTAATGTGAGGTAAATAGTGGGGGTAAGGTGGTGTGGGTGTGAGTGTGATTTGGTGGAGGATCTAGTGGGTTGGTGTTGTGGTCGTGGATAGGTATATGTAGTTGTTTTTAGGATGTTGATGATATGGGGGTGAAGGGAAGGAGCGGTAGAGGCAGAAGAGTGAAGCACTTGGCCTACCCTTATGCTCGGAAAAGATGGGAGGGGAAGGGAGATTCGTGCGGGGGTGGTAGTGTAAAATGAGGTATATGGAAAAAAGGGGTGGGGGTGGGGGGAGAAACGGAGGGGATAGGTCGGTGGGTAGGCGGTGAATTGGTATAGGACATGGGGAGAGTGTGGTAGAAAGCGGAAGGTGAAAGGAGGGTGGCTGTCACTTCTGCATGAAGTAAGTAGTGGGGATTATGGTGGTGTTGTGTGTGTGTGGTGTGTGTGTGTGTGGTGTGTGGTGTGTGTGTATGTGTGTGTGTGTGTGTGTTGGTGGAAGATATTGCTGACTGGTATTGAAGTTGGTCTGGCTTACCCTTATTGCTCTGGAAAGATGGGATTGGAAAGGACATTCATGTATAGGTGGTAGTGTTAAAATCAGATGGCGGGGAGGGGTGGGTGGTGGGTGGTGGTGTGTGGTGGTGGGGAATAATAGTACATGAATAAATAGATTTAAAAATAAAATAGTATAAACTAAAAAATAAATGGAGGGTGGCTGTAACTTCTGTATGAAGTTGGTAGTAGGGGGTATGGTGGTGGTGTGTTGTGTATGTACAGCACAAGAGGTCCCATCACATTGCCAAATCTGGTACACGTACAGCCCCAAGACATCACACACCAACAGTATTAATTACAAATATCCACTACCCACCATTTTCAATACGAGATGGCAAAAGATCCTCCCACCATCACACACACATACATACACACATACACACACCACCACCACCATACCTCCCACTACCAACTTCACACAGAAGTTACAGCCACCCTCCATTTATTTTACGTTATTGTTTATTTTTCCTTGTTAAAAACACTATATTAATCATTATTATTATTTTATTATTATCATTATCATCATCATTTTTTCCCCCGACATCCGATTTTACCAGTACCCCGACCTCCCACATGAATGAATGACCCCCCCCCCCCCCCCCCCCCCCCCAATCTTCCACCAAATACCGCAGCCATGCACACAAACGGTTCGCACACGTCTCAGCGTCGTCTCTGCACCGTGCACACCCTCGCATTGCAGATTGTTTCAGCTCAAGAAGCCTCGTCCAACATGTTCAATGTTTTGGTTTGACGCACACGTGCTGACCCTTGAATGGCAAATTGTTTCAGCTCAAAGAACCTCTCAAACATGTTCAATGTTTGGTTGTAGTTTTGCTTTCTTTTGCTTTTATTGTTTGGTCTGATAGGGATACAGCGTTTCAATGCCAGCTGATTGCTTGCTCTTTCCTCTCTCTATGCCTCTCTCTCGCTCTCCTCTCCTCTCCCTCTCTCCCTCTCTCTCATCTCTCGTCTCTCTCTCTTCAGTCTCTCTCTCTCTTCTAACGTGTTACACTTTCATCTAAGTGTGTGTGGTGTGTGTGTGTGTGTGTGTTGTGTGTGTGTGTGTGTGGTGTGTGTGTGTTGTGCGTGTGTGTGTGCGTGTGTAAAAATACATTAACGACTTTAATATGTGGTGATTGTGATGATAGTAGTTATGTGTTTTTTAAGTACCACCTCCACATGAATCTTCCCCCCCTCCCCCCCCCCACTCCTCCCTCATCTTCCACTGAATACCGCAGCCATGCACACAAACCAGAGTTGTATGTGGAGGTGTGGGTATGCTAATAATGATTGGAAGGCAATGGAAATGATCAATGGGTGATAAGGTATCATTGGGGGGAAGGGGGGGGGGGGGGGGGAGGTCAGGTCAAGGGGGGGGGAGGGAGAGAGATTGATTGATGCATACATTATTTCAACACATATCATTCATACTGACAATTCAACATGGCAACATGGTATCTTATTCTACAATGATAAGCAAACTATTCATAAAAGTACTAATGAGATGGGGGAATGGTAAAACAGAAGGAAACTTACAACAAACAAACAAACAAAACTACAGAGAGAGAGGTCAGAGGAGGGTGGGGAAGAAGAGAGAATGGTAGGTAGGGGGAGGAGAAAAGGGATGGTAGACAGAGTGGGAGTGGGGATGAGCGATTTTAACGGAGTAGGTTTTATGTTTAGACGATTTATTCAAAGTATGGTTCACAGAAGACTTTGCGAATGGGCGCTAATCATTGTAATCGAATAATCAAATTACTGAGACATAAAAAATGTTTATGCAAATGTTCCTTGAAAAGTTTTTAAAGTATTTCATGTTTTGTAGATTCCAGAGTAAGCTAGGCTTGTTTTGTATAGATCAATGCGTGGGTAGGGAAGAAGGAATTTTCGTCGAGCCAGAAAAGCTGTTCGATCTTGTAAAAGGGCATTGATATAACATGGCATAGTATCTGTCAAGATTGTAAACATAAATGATGCCTTGTTGAATTCCAATTGCCTATTCAGAGGAAAGTATGTTCAGCGCTTTTAGTTTTTTCGTCTGTTGTTAGAGATACAGCTGGATGGAGTAGCTTTGCTGCACGTCTATGGAGAGAATTCAGCCTTTTTTGTGGACGTCACTACTTCCGTCCCACACTGTTGAAGCGTAATTGATACGTGACATTATGTGTGCATTGAAGAAAAGTTTAAAGCACATTACTGTTGACGTAGCGCTTTAATTGAGATAAACGGAAAAGGTGTTTTGAGACTACCTTGCATACGTTATTGAGATGAGATTGCCATTTCAATTCTTTATCTATCGTTAACCCTAAAACACGATGCTCATCTACCTGCTCGATAGAAGTGCCATTCAACTGAACTTTTAGGCAAAGAGGAGTCAACTGGTGTTTTTTGGCGGGTAGCTAGCTATAATCATAGATTTGGTTTTGGCTGGGTGTATGACCATTGAGTTTGAATGACACCAGTCTGACACGTCGTTTAGACTTTCCTGGAGAGAAGTTTCCTATTGTCTGTAGATCACTACCATTCGTTTGGAGTGACGAGTCATCAGCAAATAAATCTGTCGTGACCTTTTTATCTGATACGGACAATGGTAAATCATTGATGTAAGGAAGATGCATGCAGAATAGTAGGGGTCCTAGTACTGAGCCCTGTGGGACTCCATGTCTGACAAAGTCTGAAGCGGAGGTTTTGCCATTAAGCACCACATACTGAGTCCTATCGTTCAAGTAGTGATTGAATAATGAGATTGTCGGGTATGGTTCAAGTAGACAGATAGTTTTCTTTAGAAGAATGGAATGATCAACAAGATCAAACGCCTTTTTGAAGTCAAGAAAGACAACCCCTCTGTCATTCGTGATTGGTTCATATTTGAAAGCCATCATGAGTCACACATTCGTGATAATGCTGTGTGGCAGGAATGATTAGATCGGAATCCAGATTGGAGTGGGTGAAATAGTTTGGTTTTCTCCCTCCATGAACTGAGACATACGTGTGTGTGTTGTGTTGTGTCTTTCAAGGGGTTTGGATAGAATAGATAGTAAGGATGTAGGTCTGAAATTATTTGGATCCAACAAATCATTTGATTTTGGAAGGGGGATTACTTTGGCGTTTTTGAACGCCTGAGGGGAAAACATTAGTTTCAATGGATAATTATATATGTATGTACGAGACTCACACAATGTAAAAGTAGAGCGAATTTTGTAAAAACCAAGAAATGCGGGTATTTTATCAGGACCCATGGATTTTTTTATTCTTCTTTAATTGCACTATGTTCATCTCCTACTTCATTCCTACAGCAAAGAAGGGGAATTTTGATTGAGTTACTGGATCCAAGTTTTTGTTTGCAAAATGATATTAGGGCAGTCGGCATGTATTGTTCATTTGTGCTCTTATAGTCTGTGAAGCTTGAGTAAGGGTATCTGATAATGACAGAAAGTGGGTATTATTAATTTGTCTGGAGTGATGTTTGTGCTTGAATTTTGTGAATCTGTACGCTTGTTGCGTACAATAGTGTTTATTTGCCCTCCCTACATTGGCGCTGTGGGTTTTGCATCCGTTATATCATTTGACTGAAGTAGTCTCTCGTTTGGCTTTTTCAACTTCGTTTAAACAAAGTTTCTTCTCTGCTCCTTGTATCGTCAAACAGATTTTTTGTCAAACAAATTTGCTGCCTTGAGTTGGTCACATAGTACTATGGCGCTTCTTTTTCTTGCAGCAATTCTGGTGTTAACACCACGGGTTTCATCTGCGGATGCCTAACTCTTTTTTTTTTTTTAGGTAACGGCGCGTGTTTGTTTATTTATGATGGTGAGGAATGTTTGGTACCAGAAGGACAGTGCATCATTGATGTCTGAGTAATTATAAGTTAAGTGAAATCGGGGAAATGTTTAAGACATAGAGGTATGCTGTTTTTTATTAAACTTTTTGAAAGAGCGGTATTGGATGGTCGTGTGTGACCTTTGGGTGGTGGTTTTGGGAGCCTTAAGGACCACGTGCAGAAGACTGGACAGTGATCACTAATACCAGAATGTACCACTGAAACATCTAATATGGCAGATTTGTTGTTAGTGTATAGATGATCAATAAGAGTCTCAGTCTGTTTTAGTTATTCTCATTGGGGTTTGTACTAACTGATGGAGTGCATTAAGTGATAGTGTACTTGTCCAAACTGGTTGTTGTTTTAACATATCAATATTGAAGTCCCCTAACAGTAGTATATTTTGATTTTTTGTGTGACAGATCCGATCCATCATTTGTACAAAGTTTCATCCATTACATTCGTATGTGGAAGATGGGTGTCTGTATAAATGTCCAATTATTAATGGCGGTGATTTGGAGTTGTTTTTTTAATTTCAATCCAGATACATTCAACAGTATTAGTTTCAAGATCAGTTCTACATCAGGTAATGTTGGCAATTGATTGATGAATGTATGCAGCAAGGCCAGTATGTTGGGGTTGA
>JADBJO010010543.1:22500-71900 GCA_016801955.1 Conus betulinus | reverse complement strand
GCTCGATGGCTCTCACCAACACACAAGTTTAAAACCAAAAAAAAAGCCCATGATCACTGACTGACTCCAGGACCACTACTTCAAAATGTGAGAGTGAAATGAGTGGTCCTACTTGGCATTGAAGTAATGCGCAGCAGCCATCGGAAAGACTCATATGGAGTACTGCCCCAGCGGGCAGAAGTTAAAGGAAACGAGAGAGAGCACACACAATAACTGGCAAAACAACAAAAAGAACTGGATAACAGCGGACGAATGATGTGATAAGAAAATCTGAAGAAGTCCCAAGCAAACAAGAGGAAAGCCACTACAATATAGACCATTCTTTCTGAATATGGACATCAAGAGAAGAAGTGGCCGCACATCACAGACTTTAAGGGAAGAGCAAAGAAAGAACCAACCAAACCAAACATTGGAATAATCTCAAGGGCCAACACTCCAAAGACTCTAGAGATGGGGCAAACCCATACCAGGGCATTTCCAATAACAGACACAAAGGATGAAAACACATGTCAAAATGAGATAAGACTTTGAATCTCTCAGGGCCCCCCAGCGCATTACTGTAGGACGTGTGGTGAGCGCTGGTGTGTGTTCATCAGTGGGGTGGTGCAGGTGTGTAAATTGGCGAGCCCAGATGTCAGTGTGCAGCTTGGTGTGGGGGGGGAGGGGGGTGAATGTGGGTGAGTGTTGTGTGTGTGTGTGTGTGTGTGTGTGTGTGTGTGTGTGTGTGTGTGTGTGTCGTGCGCGCGCGCGCGCGCCCGCGTGGCGGGTAAGTATGTGTGCTGTTGTTGATGTTATGTTCTTGTTACGGGTTCTTGTTCCTAAGTCATCTTCTGAACATTCATTCCTCACACGTAATCAAACGCGCACACAGTCATGCACACGCACACATGCACACACACGCGCCCCGCGCGCGCGCATGCGCGCAAACACACACAAGCGCACACACGCACGCGCTTGCACACACACTTATACCGCGCTTTGCACACACGCATCTACACATACGCGCGCGCGTGCGGTGTTTTTGCTCGCTTCTATGCACACACACATGCAACATGCATGCATGCGCACATACATACGTGTTGCACATACATACAATGATTCACAGAGGACCGCACACGCGCATACACAACAACATATGTGTATACACCTACATACAAAGGCGCACACACATGCAACCATATATGTACACTTCCATGTGCAGACACGTGGCGGCAGCAGTATGCTCACGCAAGGCCATACCAGTCTGCACGCACGCACACCCACACACACACACACACACACACACACACCCACACCACACACCGAGAGAGAGACGAGAGAGACGAGAGAGATGAGAGAAGGAGATAACACACACACACAAACACACACACACACACACACACACACAACACACACACGCACACACACACAACAACCCGAACACATGATATACACTACTGCACAAGCAGACCCATTCCTGATGTTGAGGATATTTTTGGTCAGTGTTTCAGGGTCGTTACTTTAGTAACAATTGATTTGACTGGGACCATTGGCGAATCTCCATTAAAACCGCGTTTCAGATTCCTTTTGGTTGGTTCGTACCATGGACTGGGATGGTGGCCCCTTAATCTTCAGGACGCTCCAAAAACTTTTGCCGGGACGATACACAACAAACGTGAATTGTCTGATGTCAGCTCTTTGGTTTTTGGACATTTTGGCTGGCTGTTGTCCATTGGGCCTATTGTCCCTCATTTCTTGCGCTTGTTCTCACGTCTGGAGGCTCTTTTGGCCTCACTGCACGTCCTTCCAAAGTCCTTCCAAAGTCCTCCCAAAGTACTTGCTGGGATTCAGTTTGGAGTTGAACTTGAGTTTCCTGAACTTGAGTTTCTTGGTCACATGATTGTCAGTAGGTAAGATTCGACCCGAGACCAAAAAGGTACAGAAGATTTGTCGCTTCTGAAACCTACCACTTAAAAGCAAGTCATCCTTTACTTAGGGCTACTATCGTGCTACAGTAGAGATGTGTGAACTGTCCATGAATGGGACTGGATTTGAAACGTATGTGAATTTTCATGTTTGGAGTACAGTGGATTTTGAAAAAAAGAAAAGAAAAAGATTATGGAATTATAGAAGCGTGGCCACACTGTTAGACCATATGTGAATAGTGCGGTAATCCCTAACCTTTCCTTATTGTTGTATATCGATGTGGACGCTGAGCCACGTGATGGTGAGAGAAGCTTCAGTTGTTTGTAGGCCAGGTGTGGGGTTCCTGATCTTTATATGCAGACCAGGAGGTGCCAAACAGGAGGTTACAGTGATCTCTTGACTTGGGTCAAGAAACTGATTGACGAAGTATTTTTCCAACCTTGGGGGTTGAAAAGGAAAACATGGGTTTTCCGAACGACTAGTGAGAGGTCATCGATGTCGTTGCAGACAGAAGCCTGTCAGGGATTTGTGTAGCGTCCATTCCCTACAGGGAGTTGCCATTGGGGAATCATAAATAAATTAGGAAAAAAGTGAAATGAATTTATGAGTGAATATAAATGACTGATTCACAATCATTGATGCGATCAATAAAACAAAAAAAACAAGTGTAATAAGAAGCATTTTGTGAAAAAACGCGTGGTTGGTTATGAAACAAAATCAAATAGTATTCCACTTTGTATCCCCAACTGTAGGTAGGAAATGTTTGAAAACGGAGTGGTACGAATTTGTGAGTATGGTGTTGCGGTGTTTTGTTTGTATAATGTCTTAAGAAAAGAAAATAGTGAACATTACATGTTTCCAAACCTAATGGTAGGACTTCCAGTTCTTTCCAGAGGACCTCAGCGTCCAACCGTTGGACTTAGAATCCACCTCCTGAGATCTTGGGTCCCGCTGGTGGATCCTTAAAAAGGAAAAGATTTTTCACATCACCTTACCTTGTGAAAAGACAGAAAGACAAATGCAATATTTAACGTAATCCACCCCACCCAATACAGAAAGCAAGAGAAAAAAAAAATGGAGATGGCCATCTGAAAAATAGATATGAAAATTAGTTAGGAAAAACGGGCATTGTATTTCGTCTGATGCTGATTGTTATTTTATATTCCTTTGTTCTGTTCTTTGGCAAAGGGAGCAGCACTCAAAAAGTGTGTGCTTCACTTCTGCAGTCTTCGCTTTGAATGAATGGAGTAGATGATTGCGTATAGATTGAACACGTGTTTGTGATTGAGTACATGCAAATGCGGTGTGTGACAGCTATCACTGCCCCTCTTAGTGATTTAACAAAGGGTGACAAGCACAGACAGATTGTCTGGACAGAAGACCGTCAAAAATGTTTGGAAACACTTCAAACCATTTTCAACCGTTTTTCCTGTTCTGTTGCTTTCCGGCCTTTTAGAATACTTTGTGTTACGTATGGATGCTGCTAATACCAAAGGTATGTGAGGATATCATCTATAAGAAAATGATTTGTTGCATCCTGTACAGTGTGCAAGAAAAAGTTTTTCTCTTGCTCAAGAAAAGTATTCTACTATTGATCGTGAGTGTTTAGACATTGTGTGGGGTTCTGAAAAGTGTGCACTGTTTTTTGAATGACATGAAATTATTTTGCGAACAAGTCATGGGCCTTTACCTTTTTGCAAAGATCCAAGACTAAACCAGTCGCCTGCTCAGATGGTGACTGTCCATCCATGCTGTTTGTGTGTGTGTGTGTGTGTGTGTGTGTGTGTGTGTGTGTGTGTGGTGTGTGTGTGTTTCTTGTCGACTTTAATCTTGCTCCATGTCAGTCGATAAACATGTTAGAATACTTCCAGTGACATGTCATGGTGTTGCAGTGCTATGCCAGGGTCTTTTTTTTCTTGGACTTTGTGCCTGTAGGATTTGCTATTTGCTGGAAGTACGATTGTTTTATACTTACCTGAGTCTATCGTAATATGCTTCTGGTTTTGTTGTTTCTGTTAACTTATGATTGAGGCTGTTATTGTTTGCCTGTATACTGCTATGACTATTTGATCTGATACAGACCACAGCCATGTCATTCGTTGCTGTTTCTATGATAGCTTCTGCAAGAACGTGGTGTGATTTCAGCTCTTGCTATCATTCATAATTGTGTTTCTTATAAATGCCGTGGTGCGAGTGTCTGTTTTTTTTTTTGTCGTTCTGGGCGTTGAAGATTTCCCCCCTTGGTTATTTTTTTTTTTCCGGCAGGGATGGGATGGGGATTATGCAGCCTGAACAAAGCAAAAGAAAAAAAACAAAACTATGCTTTCTTTCGTACTTTGAACCCACATGGAGAACTCACCTTACATGATGCTTTTGCTCCTCATTGGTCGGGCTTTCACTGAATAGTGATTGTGTGTTGTTACTTAGAAAGAAGAAAGAGAGAGATTGCCTGTCACTTCAGCGGAAAACGCGGACTAAACACACAGAGAGAGAGAGAGAGAGAAGAGAGAGAGAGAGAGAGAGAGAGAGAGAGGAAATATTAGCTTAGAGGAGAAGAAGAGGCAGACGAGGAAGTGTAACCTAGAATAGAGAGAGAGTTGAACTGTCAACTATTTTGTAGCATATATATCATTGATTCTAGGGTAACCCCTCACAGCCCTTGAGATAATTTGAAATGTCTACTGTCGAGAATGTTTTTTAAATTTGATGTGATAACTATCTACATGGGAGGAAAGCAGTTTTCTGTGGAAAAAAGACTTGGGGTCTGTGAACCAGAATAATCTAATTTACAGGGCAATTTAGACGTTTGTGTAGCCTGAGAGAACAATCTGCACCATGAGTGAATTGATTGAAGTCAGTGTGACATACTTTTTTTGTAAAGTACAGTTTTTTAAAAAAAATAGAGAGGAGGGACGTCCTGTTTGAATGGGAAAAGAAAAGTTCTCAAAACGCCAAACTCGAGTGACATGGACCAGTTCATACCCAGTGCTACTTCTGAAGGAAAGTCTTCCTCTCTGTCACGACAGCAAAGTCCACTGGGCTAAAAGAGAAATGGAGAACTTGAGCTTGTCCAACACAAGGTTACTGAAGGCGGAAATTGAAGATTTTATTTTTAAAAAGGAACGATACTATTTCCGCAGACAGTAGCAATGATAGCCCTTTGCTCATTGATCACTTCCATTCTATTTTATTTCCACCATTATTATCAGTACCAAATCACAACATATAACCACTAAAAATTTTGTCACCACCCCACTAGTTTTGTTTACTTTACTCATCGATCAATTTATTCCTCGATACAAAGCATCATCGTCAATCGACGATAATCACTATCATCACTATCACTATTATCTCATATCATTAACAATAATGAAAATCAAACAAAGAAACCCCATTGTTTTTTTTCCCTCCAACCCTTCTGCTTTCTCCCTTTCTGTGTTTAGCCACTAATACTGTTAACTATTATCGTCCTATTATCATCAAAAAGTAACAGTATTCCTCCCCCTATCATTTCAATATTTTCGATATCATCACTATTATATTCATTATTATTATATTTTATCATTACCATCATCATCATTATTATCATGATTATGATTATCATTAGTACTATCATTATTATTTATATTTTATCATTACCATCATCATCATTATTATCATGATTATGATTATCATTAGTACTATCATCATTATTATTATTATTACTATTACAATTATTATTATTGTTGTTGTTATAATCTAACTCCCATGATCCCCTTTCCCTAACCGCCTCATTTTCGTTCACCAATCGTATTGCGCCGAATTAAGAAGGTAAGTGGTGGCCCGTTCTTCCTTTCATTTCTAAAATTGTGAATTTGTCCTTTCAGAAAGGAGGCATTAGGGGGGTGTCTGCTGGCGTAGGACATACCACTGTCATTTGGGAAGAAATCTGAAGAGCTGAGGTAGAAGAAAGGGGCCTCGACATGGTATGGCTGAATCTGTCAAACGCGTATGGATCAATACCGAACGGATTGATTCAACTAGTCCTTGAGATGTATCTTGTCCCACCAATTCTGGTAATACTGAAGACGTATGTTCAAGGCGTCCGACAGAGGTTCTATGCAGAGGACTGTCTCGCATACTGGATCAATGTGGAAGTCAGTTACCAATAGGCTGTGCACTTTCTCCCGCACTGTTTGTGTGGCAGTGAGAGGCCATCTTAGATGTGGACATGCAGATATCGTGCCCTCTCTAAAAAAACCTTCGTGGGTAACACAATAGTCATTTCCAACAAAGAAGATGAAACTCAAAGTACTGAAGCAAGTAGACAAATTAGTTGCTTCATCTAGGATGAGTTCCATACCTAAGAAGTCAAGTTGCTTCTCCATGCACATAGGAGAGATAGCTAAAAATACATTCACTGCAGCCAGCTTACCTATTCCAACAGTGACAGAAAAAAGTGAAAGCTTAAGAAGGAGGTGTGATGCCTTCTAGAAAGACACAAACAGGGGAGGGGAAACTAAGGAAATGGAAGAAGAAAACCTGCAGATACTAGAACTGTGTGGCTTTCCAGTAATCCCCAAGGTCTGGTGTCTGCAGCAAATACTGATGTCGAAGCTTCTCTTGCCTCAGCTGACATACATATCAGTACAAGCACAAGGAAATCAATGCTGGCCAAAAGCTAGACAAGAAATGGTTTGGTGTCCCAGCTGGTCTCACTGGCGTGCGACTCCACTGTCGACAAGCAGAGCTGACGCCCCCCCTGAAATCCATTCCTGAGGATACAAAGTGTGTACAGCAAGGCTATGAACCAAGCTTGAGGACCGGGTGACCATGTTGTGAGATCACCCCAGCCCAAGCTTATGGCGGGCAGAAAACGGAAAGATGAGAAGGCAGGGGACGTAGCATAAACGTCGATATTAAAGAATTAACAGGACACACATAAGCCAACAGACAGGGCTGGGATCAACAGAGAAATGAAGTGGTGGTCAAAACTAAAAGTTAAAGCAACGAGAACTATAGTTATACAGAAGACACAGGACGCCTAGACAATCCAGACAGCAGTCCGGCAAGGTCAGGGCAGTGGACTATGTGAAATAACGCACTCCAAGAAAAAAATACAGAACATGGTCAGTGAGCTTTACAGTGGACTTGGCACAGCATCAGCAGCATTCAGCTGGCTTGAAGAAATTCAAAAGTATTATACAAAAAAATTAGCTCTTGGGATCAGCTTCATCCTCAAAATCTGTATATGAACTCCAACCTTAAATTCAAGCCTGGTGTAACGGGAGAAATCAGATGACCTGTGTGTCCTTTCTTGCAAAATAAACAAATTGTTTCATATGCTTTAAGTCCACCCAAACAGCACCAACACAGGCAAGATACACATGGAGACATCACTAAATGCTCAAAGAAACGATTCGCCACCACAGCCTCCAACACCAATGTAGGGCCTACCTGCTAGACTGATCTCTGATATTGGAACTTTACGGTGACTCGAACTGTTTGGGCAGAAAATGTCTACAGAAACAGGTTCTGATTTCCAGTGAAATGTAGAAAAAGGATGCATCCGTTCTGTTCTGTTTGTGTACTGGGTACAGCAGATGGAGTGCCAGCGCATAATGTGAATGTCATCGCGTCAACTTTGCAGGTGACACTGTAGCAGTCAGCGATAATACTTTCCAGACGGGTATGTTCAGTTAGCAACAGAGCAACTGGACCTGGCCTCACCATCAGTGCAGCCCCACACACTTTCTTCCAAGAACATGCTGATAGGCAGCCATCACCCCTGGACAGATATCCCCATGACCCAGGATGAAAACATGGAAGAGTTCACACATTCCTTGGAAGTTTCATCAACCACTTTGGCAACATGGCCAGCGAACTTTACTGTGAACTTGGCACAGCATCAACAGCATTCGACCAGCTTGAAGAAAGTCTAAAGGATTATTAAAAACAATTGTTGACACAAACCATAATTCAAGAGGTCTAGTGTACACTCTCAATATTGTTATGCTGTTGTGAGACTGTATTTTCAGTTTAGTATGAACAAGACTTGATGTATACGAACCAAATTCCTATCCAGGACACTTGGCTTCCAACAGAATGACAGTGGAGGGAACAGGATTGGAGGGTGAGTGGGGAAGCAGCCCTGTTGATGATGTACAGTACAATGCATAAAGGGCACTATCCTGTGCATGCTGTCTGTACACTACAGTGCTTAAAGGGCACTATCCTGTGCATGCTTTCTGTACAGCACAGTGCATAAAGGGCACTATCCTGTGCATGCTGTCTGTACAGTACAGTGCATAATGGGCATGTCCATGGTGTCTGTACAGTACAGTGCATAAATGCACTATCCTGTCCATGCTGTCTGTACAGTACAGTGCATAAAGGGCACTATCCTGTGCATGCTGTCTGTACAGTACAGTGCTTAAAGGGCACTATCCTGTCCATGCTGTCTGTACAGTACAGTGCATAAAGGGCACTATCATGTCCATGCTGTCTGTACAGTACAGTGCATAAAGGGCACTATCCTGTGCATGCTGTCTGTACAGTACAGTGCTTAAAGGGCACTATCCTGTCCATGCTGTCTGTACAGTACAGTGCATAAAGGGCACTATCCTGTCCATGCTGTCTGTACAGTACAGTGCATAAAGGGCACTATCCTGTCCATGCTGTCTGTACAGTGCATAAAGGGCACTATCCTGTGCATGCTGTCTGTACAGTACAATGCATAAAGGGCACTATCCTGTACATGCTGTCTGTACAGTACAGTGCATAAAGGGCACTATCCTGTCCGTGCTGTCTATACAGTGTGCATAAAGGGCACTATCCTGTCCATGCTGTCTGTACAGTACAGTGCATAAAGGGCATGTCCATGCTGTCTGTACAGTACAGTGCATAAAGGGCATGTCCATGGTGTTCTGTGCAGTACAGTGCATAAAGGGCATGTCCATGGTGTCTGTGCAGTACAGTGCATAAAAGCACTATTCTGTCCATGCTGTCTTCCTGGCTTTCTATTCCGTGCTCCTGGATCTTCATGTTGACTATATTCTTTTAAGTGCTTAATAGACTGACTTTTTCTTCAGGTTTGACTAACAAAGGGAATTTTTTGCAAGTTTTTTTAAGTGGAAAAAATGACAAAGGGATCTTCTTGTTCTTTTCTGTAACAAAATCAAGCTGATAAATGTGTGTCAGAATGAATCAACATTTTTGTTTAAAGAAAAAGAAGTTTGAAAGTGTTTGCTGGGAAATGAGGGTTTGACAGACACTGCACGGTCAACCTGCAGTGAAAGGCCTGCACGTTCTGAGCTGTATCCAACTGGCATGGCTGTGCTGGCTCCTGACCTGTTAAGTATGTATTTTTCTGTAATAATTAGAAGTTTTAAATATCATGTGCGAGACCCGCTTTCGATGTGTTTTGTTCAGTGTGTTGACAGGTCTAAAACGATGTGATGGCTTCAACGACTGCCTGACAAATGGCGACGAGGAAAATTGCCAAAGGAGAATCAACACACATTCTAAAATTCGCCCCCCAGCTGTCATCCAAATCGACCAGCCTGGAGGATTCAGCATTACCCCTCTTCCAAGAAACAACTCACAGTGCCCAGATACTCATTTTCAGTGTCATTGTAATGGCTATTGTCTTCCCGTCTATGTCAGGTGTAATGACGCAATCGAATGTCCGAGTCATGAGGACGAAGCTGACTATAAGAATTACAAGACGTGGCCAGGGTTTTATCGATGTCGTGACAAAATTGGATATGAAATGAGGCAGGGAACGGTAATCAATAAACAGTAAACAAGTGAGTTAACTTTGCTCCCATAAGAAAACCTAACACAGAGTAACTTCCATTCAGGACTGGCACTGCCTTTCAAACTTGAAGAAAGTCAGACAAATACAAAGACGAACAATCTAGTAGTGGGGGGGAAAACAAGCGCAGACAGTTACAAAACACTTTGTGCGCACGAGAATCACGTGTGTGACGGTCTGCCACAATGCCCTCTGCATGATGATGAACTGATGTGTGGTATGACCTGTCCTGAGTCATGTGTTTGCTATGGTTTGGCCTTCTCCTGCAACCATACTTTTCTCATCAGCTCTTTCCCTCAGCTACGCTACCTTGAAGCCTCTGGTAGCGGGATACAGACCAGTGACGTCACTCATAACATCATGCTGATCCACCTGGGCCTACAGGCCTGTGGACTGAGGAAGTTAACCAGGGTAACTCTGCCCAATCTTCACAGCGTGGATCTTAGTAACAATAAACTTTATTCTTTCAATTTCAGCCACTTTGCAGGAATGGTACACCTACGGACAGTGAATATGGCCGGTAATCCTATATGTGGCCACATTTCTCATGGTCAAATCAAGTATGTGCATGAATCACTGGCGATCTTCAATATGTCCCGTGTCCAGTCACATTGTTTCAATATGAGCTTAATGTCAGCCCTCATGCCAAAGTTACAAGTTCTAGATTTATCATGGAACGAAGTCAAGGCTCTGCCGGAACAAAGTATGTTTCATAAGGTTAGGGTTTTGAATTTACAGGGTTGTCCTATAACTCATTTCACCCCAGATGTTATTAAGTGCATGACACATCTTAGACATGTTGTTGCAGACAACTTCAAGTTGTGTTGTTCTGTTGTTTTACCGGACAATTTTCAAGGTCGATGTTCAGCCCCATCAGATGAAATCTCGTCATGTGATGACTTGTTTGAAATCTATCACTTACCGCTGTGCTCTTGTGGTGTTCTCTGTGCTGGCTGTTGTGGGAAACTTTGGTAGTTTTGTCTATCGTGTCTATTTTTTTGTCGGAAAACACCAAGACTGGCTTTGTAACATTCGTTCTTCACCTATGTCTCTGACTTTTTTTATGGAGTTTATTTAGTGTTCATAGGCGTTGCAGACCAGATTTATGCAGGTAGTTACATTTGGAATGAAAATAATTGGAAAAAGAGTTCAGTTTGTGGCTTTGCAGGCTTTCTGTCCCTGCTGTCATCAGAAGTATCAGCATTCCTGATCTGTTTCATCACTTTGGATCGTTTCCTTGTGCTCCGTTTCCTTTCAGACACATGCGGTTTGGAGCCAGATCAGCACACATGGCCTGTACCATCCTCTGGGCACTGGGACTGACACTGGCAATGATGCATCTGATACTGTCACCTCACACTGGGAGTTTTTTCCACCAGACAGGAATGTGTATACCCCTGTCTGTCACCAAAGCTGACATTCCTGGTCATATTTACGCGTTCAGTATCATGGTCGTCTGCAAACCTGATTCTCTTTCTTACCGTTGGTGTGGGTCAGTTCGTTATTTACTGGTCGGTCAGGAGTAACACTTTGTCAAAATCGCCACATGAAGACCAAAGACATCGGCACTGAGTCTAAGGAAGCAACTCTCGCAAGACGTCTCCTATCCGTTGCTGTGCCTGACTTTCTGTGCTGGTTTCCTATCGGTCTGTGTGGGGTCCTGGCTGCCAGTGGTGTCGTCATTCCAGGGGAAGTCAACGTTGGAATGGCCATTTTTTGTGCTGCCACTCAATTCCGCACTCAACCCGTTACCTCTACACTTTGAACATAATACTGGAGAAAAACGGCGCAAGGCACAAGAGCTGCGCTTTCAGAAACTGCTACGTTTGCAGCAAAAGAAGCAAATAGTTCACATGTGTTAAGCGACACTTCATGCATTAGAAATAAATGGGAAAAATTAAGCGCTGAAAGTAACCGTTGATTGTATGAAAAGCTTACTTCACCAAGACTCGTGAAATACAGTGTGTTCTTCACCGTGTGTGTGTGTGTGTGTGTGTGTGTGTGTATACACAGGTGCTTATACCATCAGACCCATGAGCATTATTGGCAATACTCTCGGTCTGACATTTACCCAAATCATTGTACAACGGTACATTTACAAAGACCCGTCCACCCACCCCACACACGAATAAAAAAATATATGTCATAAAACAAATGCAGGCTATCAGTCTGTGGCTCATTTACTTCTATTATCATGGAAACATCTTGATGTTCCTTTGCTGTTTCTAATGTGTTTGCCTGTACTTTGAACACCTTATATTCAACAACCTTGCACTTTGATGCACATGCACTCCACCCCACCGACACACTCCAGTCTGTGGCTTGAGGGTCTTGTCAGGATTGTTGTCAAGCTCTGTGACTGATCCCTCTGGTGGAACTAAATCAGAGTCCCTGTGTCAAAGTCTGTGCCATCAGTGCCATGGTCATCATTTATGACCGTCCTACCACAATAGCAATGATGAGATGGTCTCCTTTAAGGTGGGTCTGTCACACGCACACTCCGCACAATGTGACCCACAGCCAGCTCAACGTTGGGAGGCCTGTTTCTCTCTGTTCTAGATGCCTTGCTGCAGGTGTCTGTCTGCTCGTGATCCTGACGGTTAGAGAACACGTTTCAAGGAAGGTGCTTCCGCTGAACGTCTCCGTATATAGTAGATTCGTGCGTCAATATAGTTTTAAGGCCCGGCGTTAATAATGATATCATAATAGAAAAAAAACTGTTTATGGTCTAGTGTAGACGTTGTTGTCAGAAACGTATGTATCAGGCAGCTCGATCATGAAGTTGCAAGTAAGAGAATGAGAGAAGGTGAGGGAAGTTGTAATGCAAGAAAGATGACAGTATGCAATACATATTGTGTCTGTTATGGGACACTGTTTCTGGCACCACTCCTAAAGATGGCAACATAAGATAAATATTTTGTCCGTTATGGGACATTGCCTCTGGTACCACTCCTAAAGATGGCAGTATGCAAAAAAAAAACTTGGGTCTGTTATGGGACATTCTTTCTGGCACCATTCCTACCGGTACCAGACATTTAAAGATATACCCGTTGTTTTGTTCCTCACAGCATTTTCTTGCATAGATGCTAATGGGTCCAATCCCTTTCAACCTTCATTTTCCTTCTTCACTCCTTATTTTACCTCAAACTGCACAATTCCTTGTGGTGGTTCTTTACAACCTGGCCCTTTGAACAAAACTACTCTTTCATGCCAGTTCCCATTATGTCCCCTGACTCTACCACTCTAGTTGCCCGTCACAGCAGGGCGCTGCTAGCAGTGTACCTGTTCCACTGCCCACATTCACACATTGTATCTGCTGCCCCTTGATACGTATTCTCTCTGTCCACCATATTTAGATTGTCAACATTCATACCTGAACTGAAACATACACATATGTGCAAAAAAAAGGTTTGCACGATGGAAAATCTGATCGAAAGTTTCTAAGAAAACATAAACTGACAACCAAGTTTGCATTCTCTCTCTCTCTCTCTCCTCTCTCTCTCTCTCTCTCTCTCTCTCCTCTCTCTCTCTCTCTCTCTCTCTCTCTCTCTCTCTCTTTCTCTCTCTCTCTCTCATACCTGCCTACCTACCTGATCACATATCTAGCTAGCTAGCTAGCTAGCTAGCTATCTATCTATCTATCTACCTACCTACCCATCTATCGAGCTACCTACCCATCTACCTATCCATCTATTTATCGATCGATCGATGTATCTATGCATGTATTTATTTATCTATCTATCTATCTATCTATCTATCTATCTACCGATCGATGTATCTATGCATCTTTCTATCTATTACTTACTTAGACTTAGATGCTCCCGCGTCTTGCGATGCATGAGGCAGTCAAGGCGCTCCACTGTGCACGGTCCTCAGCCAGTCTGTGGTAGTGTCCACCCCATCCTCTGTCAACTCCACTGTCTGAGGTCTCTCTCCATTGTTAGCTTTTGTCTGGCCTGCTGGGGTCCATTTAATGGCCTGGTTTGCGGTCTTGAAGAGGGTAATCTCACGACATGACCCAGCCAGTGGAAGCGCCGTCTCCAGATGATGGTTGACACGGGGAGCTGTTTGGACCTCTCCCTGACGTCTTCATTTGGTACAAAGTCTGACCATTTGATGCCCAAGATCTTACGTAGGCACTTAGTATCAAAAGCGAGGAGTTTCTTTTCCTGGGTGGTCTTTAGTTGCCAGGTTTCACAGCCATATAAAAGCGTTGAAATCACTCTGGAGTTATATAATTTCAGTTTGATTCCAAAGGAGTAATTCTTGCTGTTCCATATTTTGTTCAGCTGATTGAATGCTGATGTTGCCTTCCTAGTATGACACTTCAGTTCATGGTCCACGTCACTGGAGTTGTTGATGGAGCTGCCTACGTAGGTAAAGTTCTCCTCTACTTCTTCCACTTGTTTTTGATCGATGAGAACGTCTGTTGGCCCTTGGTGCTCTCTCTCTCTCTCTCTCTCTCTCTCTCTCTCTCTCTCTCTCTCTCTCTCTCTCAGTCTAATTCTTTATCTATCTGTCTGTCTGTTTGTCTCTCTGTTTGTCGATCTGTTTATATGTCCATCTGTGTAAGGGTTATTTCATATACTACATAAGACCAGAGAATGCGCCTGAGTTTCTAGACTGTCCTCACTTCTCTGTTTGTGTTTTGTTCTACATTGCTGTTTTCTCTTCTCTCTTTCTGTTTTGTTTTTTTTTTACATTGCAATTTTCCTGCTTTCTGTTTCTTTCTTGGTCATTGCTATCTTCCTGTACTTTGCTTTTTTGGGGGGGTTGACATTTTTCTGTTCCCTGTTTTCGTGGGTTTTTTTTTCCTACGTTCCCATGTTCATGTTCTCTGTTTCTGATTTTCTGCATTGCCATTTTCCTTCTTTGTGTCTGTTTTTCTACATTGTCATTCACCTGCTCTCTGTTACTTTTTTTTCTCCTATATTGCCATTCTCCTGTTCTCTGTTTCTTTCTCTTTTTTTACATTGTAATTTTCTGTTCCTCTGTTTCTGTTGTTTTTTTTTTTACATCGTTATTTTCTGTTCTCTGTTTCTGTTTTTGTTTCTACATTGTTATTTTCTGTTCTCTGTTTCTGTTTCTTTTTCTACATTGTTATTTTCTGTTCTCTGTTTCTGTTTTGTTTCTTTTTTTCATTTTTATTTTCTGTTCTCTGTTTCTGTTTTTTTGACATTGCCATTCTCCTGTTCTCTGTTTTGAACTGTTCTCGCTTCCCTGCTTCTGTTTTTTTTTTTTTTTCCTGCGTTGCCTTTTTGTGCTCTGTTTCTGAAACGTTTTTACTTCTATTTTTCCTACATTCTCATTTTCTGCTTTCTGTGTCTGAAACATCCTCACTTCTTTAGATGTTTTTCCCTACATTGATGGCGGGGATTGGGCTAGGAGTAGGGGCTGGATTTCTTCAACCATGAGTAATGCATGGCCAAATGTTGGTGAGTGCCAGGAATGTAGATGAAGGTGATACACAAAATTAATTCAATTATGTTCAAAGGAAGCCGAAGAGAGGTCAGTCGCCTGCAGCAGCAAACCCAACTCTCACACGCGGATAGCAACAGATACAAAACATAAAAGAGAATTTCAGTTTGGCAAACAGAAAAATTAGACATTTTCCCTGTCCAGTTCTTTGAAATGAAAACCTATTTAAATAAAAAAAAAAGGGGGGGAGGGGGGGCAGTTGGAAATATCAGCAGAAGAAGCAAAAGACGCAAGACCTGAACCACTGAACTATGAAAGAATACAAACACAGTTTGTTCTGCTTTGCTAACGCATGGAAAACAAAAAAAAAATCGTCTGATCTATACTGGACGTCTCTGGACACCTGGACATCTGGAAGGACAGAGCTTGTATTGATCCCCATCTAGACATCTCTGTACACCTGGAAGGACAGAGCTAGTATTGATCCCCATCTAGACATCTCTGTACACCTGGAAGGACAGAGCTAGTATTGATCCCCATCTAGACATCTCTGTACACCTGGAAGGACAGAGCTTGTATTGATCCCCATCTAGACATCTCTGTACACCTGGAAGGACAGAGCTAGTATTGATCCCCATCTAGACATCTCTGTACACCTGGAAGGACAGAGCTAGTATTGATCCCATCTAGACATCTCTGTACACCTGGAAGGACAGAGCTAGTATTGATCCCCATCTAGACATCTCTGTACACCTGGAAGGACAGAGCTAGTATTGATCCCCATCTAGACATCTCTGTACACCTGGAAGGACAGAGCTGGCACTGATCTTGATCTGCACCACTCTGGACACGCGGAAGTACAATGCAGGCGTTGATTTTCACCCGGACGTCCATGGGCTCTTGGAAAAATAACGCTGGATCTGATCGTTATCTGGACATCTCTGTAAACCTGGAAGGAAGACGCTGGCACCGATGTCCCCAGACATGTAAAAGGGACAAAGTTGGTCGTGATTTTCCCCCGGATGATCCTGGATACCTCAAAGGATAGCAGTAGGCCTGTTCTTCACCTGGATATACCTGGACCAATGATTGTAATACAAAGATAGTCCACCTATTCTATGATTTTTGTGATATGTGATACAGCAGTTGCATCCCTTGGCACTAAAATGATTGGGACTGAATCAAAGCACACAACACCCGTATTGATGTGGCTGCACACCAAGAGTTAATGCGCAAAGACTTTGCTTAAGGAGTCCAGTATTTATAGGCCAGCGCAATTAGATTGTTTTGCGAATGTTTATTGTGTCTGAAATTTGATTCTCCTCGTTTTCTTTCATACCGCCATCACGATACAAGCAAGATGGTTTCATGAAGACAGATTACAATCAATGGAATGGAACTATTTAGCAGAGACATCCTGGCGCAAAGAGAGGGTCCGGATTGTTGATGAAACTATTTAGCAGAGACATCCTGGCGCAAAGAGAGGGTTCCGGATTGTTGATGAAACTATTTAGCAGAGACATCCTGGCGCAAAGAGAGGGTTCCGGGATTGTTGATGAAACTATTTAGCAGAGACATCCTGGCGCAATGAGAGGGTTCCGGATTGTTGATGGAACTATTTAGCAGAGACATCCTGGCGCAAAGAGAGGGTTCCGGATTGTTGATGAATCTATTTAGCAGAGACATCCTGGCGCAATGAGAGGGTTCCGGATTGTTGATGGAACTATTTAGCAGAGACATCCTGGCGCAATGAGAGGGTTCGGATTGTTGATGAAACTATTTAGCAGAGACATCCTGGCGCAAAGAGAGGGTTCCGGATTGTTGATGAAACTATTTAGCAGAGACATCCTGGCGCAAACAGAGGGTTCCGATTGTTGATGAAACTATTTAGCAGAGACATCCTGGCGCAATGAGAGGGTTCCGGATTGTTGATGGAAACTATTTAGCAGAGACATCCTGGCGCAAAAGAGAGGGTTCCGGATTGTTGATGAATCTATTTAGCAGAGACATCCTGGCGCAATGAGAGGGTTCCGGATTGTTGATGGAACTATTTAGCAGAGACATCCTGGCGCAAAGAGAGGGTTCCGGATTGTTGATGGAAACTATTTAGCAGAGACATCCTGGCGCAAAGAGAGGGTTCCGGATTGTTGATGGAACTATTTAGCAGAGACATCCTGGCGCAAAGAGAGAGAGTTCCGGATTGTTGATGGAACTATTTAGCAGAGACATCCTAGCGCAAAGAGAGGGTTCCGGATGTTGTGGATGGCGTCATCGGTGAACATTTCCTAAAACAAAGTGAAATGAGAGGTGAAGGATGTTTTGTTTGATCAATTATCAGTTAAATATCGAACACTGGCTCAAACTGACGCTTGTCCTCAAAAAGCGTACATGAACAACATGGTGAGTTGATGCAAAATCCTGTTGCGTGCGGCTTGTACAAGAATTTTGGCATTCACAAAAACAAAATAGCATAAGACCTTACCTGTCATCAGTTTTCAAGAGAAACCCTCAAACAGTGAGGCTAGGTAAAGATGTGGGGCCTTGTTAGTGACTCTGTTTCATGCTGGCGCTTTGTTCTCCTTTTCACCATTACTCTTGTTTACTTACTCATTTTCCAGATATGTTTTATGTCTTATGGAAACATAACATGTGATTCTTTCTTGGCTTTTCTTTTTCTTGGAGAGTTAGGTATTTTAGGAGTTCATGTTTACCAAGCGTGAGCATGAAAATACAGTAATACCATGCATTGTGAAGAGAGGTGTGAAGAGAGGTGTGAAGAGAGGTGTGAAGAGAGGTGTGCATGTGTGTGTGTTCCCTCTTCCCCACATCCCCTTCCATTCCCTTGCACTCCCACTGCCCCTCCAAGCGCGCGCGCGCGTACACACACACACACACACACACACACACACACACACATACACCACACACACACACACACACACACACACACACACACACATACACACACACACACGTACACGCATACACGCACACACACGCGCGCGCGCGCGCGCACGCACGCACGAACGCACGCACGCACCCACCCACCCATACACACACTTTCCTCCTTTCTATCCACCTTTCTGCAGAAACTGTAATATCTTGTGGACTCTTTAGCTCCTCAACAGAAGTGAGTGGTAGACACAACAGTGAGTTGTGGGGATGGAGTGAAATAGGGTGGGGGGGGGTATCGGCGGAAGGGGAAGGGGTATTCAGTTTAACGTGTTGCTGTCTGTTTGATTACAGAGTAAAATGTAATAATGTTATGTCTGAAACTGTCGATTTATGTATGCTTTTCTGGTGTGCAGATGATAACAAAGCTGCAAAAAAGCCTTGAGGTCAGAATGTATTCATATCAGTGTGTGTGTGTGTGTGTGTGGTGTGTGTGTGTGTGTGTGTGTGTGTGTGTGTGTGTGTGTGTGTGTGTGTGTGTGTGTGTGTGTGTCTGTGTGTCTGTGTGTGTGTGTGTGTGTGTGTGTGTGTGTGTGTGTGTGTGTGTGTGTGTGTGTGTGTGTGTAACTGTGTGTGTCTGTGTAAAGAGAGAGAGAGAGAGACAAAGAGAGAAAGAAGAGAGAGAGAGAGAGAGAGTATATGTATGCATGTGTTTGTATATGTACATTTCCCCTGTGTCTCTCCCCCTCCTCCCACATCTCACTGCACCCTGTCCCCCACTCCTCACCCAGACTCCCCCCCCCCCCCCCTGCCCCCTCCTACACCCTCTTCCACCCTACTGTTCTGCTTTGTTCTTTCTTCTTCTGTCTTTTGAACAACTCCTGCACTCCTTTGTGTTTTGAAATGCAAATTGCAGCATACACAGACAAATGCACTGATGCACAGGCTGTGTTAAGCTGAGAAGGCTTTCCACATTAACATTGATGTGAGACACTAGTCTTATAGTCGACAAACACACTGGTCATAAATTGTCCCTTGTGAGAACAATGACGACATTTTTGCTTCCTGTCACAAAAATCATGTCTGAAAGAGGACAGGTTCGGAAAACATTGAGAAAAATAACAGATGAAATAAAGGTACTCTATATCATGATATGGGAAATGACCATATATGACAGTAGTTGCCAGCAAAATGTGGCAGCTGTCTCTCTAATATAAACATTGATTTTCAGATATAAGTCTGAATTGCGAAAGGGAGACAACTAGCTATCAGTGCAGTGGCTTTACTGTGTGATCCCATTAACCATGCACAAACTGCTTGTAATATCAGTCTGAGCAGATTATTGTGGATACAGATGGAGAGGACTCTTTCGCCGCATCTTTTTTTCTTTCACTTGGGGGTAATTACAAGAAAATACAGTTATTCAAACAATTTTTAGGGGGTACTACTTCAAGTTACAAAAAAAGAAGAATTGTTAGTTTCTGCATCCTGAATACACTCTTCTAGCCTGTACTTGTTATGAAACTCTCTGTTCCCTAAAAATGTCAGTGGAAAATTGTTGGCAAGTACGCAGGTAAGAATTACACATGGACTGAAATTGATTATAGTTTTTTTTTTTCATGAGGGCGTTACTTCTTCAAAATGAAAGTCTGACAATAGTTGACAATCTGCACAGCTAAACGTCATGCGCCAAGGCCTTGTTAACGAGTCGAGTACTTTTAGACTGGCGAAGTTAGACTGCTTTGCGAAATTTTAGTGTGTGTGAAAGTTGACTCTCCTCGTTGTCTGTCCTATGGCCATCAAGTACAAGAAAGAAAGGGGTTTCTCTTCTCGTTGTCTGTCCTATGGCCATCAAGGTACAAGAAAGGGGGTTCTCTTCTCGTTGTCTGTCCTATGGCCATCAAGGTACAAGAAAGGGGTTTCTCTTCTCGTTGTCTGTCCTATGGCCATCAAGGTACAAGAAAGAGGGTCTTCTCGTTGTCTGTCCTATGGCAATCAAGTACAAGAAAGGGGTTCTCTTCTCGTTGTCTGTCCTATGGCCATCAAGGTACAAGAAAGGGGGTTCTCTTCTCGTTGTCTCCTATTCCATCAAGGTACAAGAAAAGTGTGTTCTCTGTTGTCTGTCCTATGGCCATCAAGGTACAAAAGGGGTTCTCTTCTCGTTGTCTGTCCTAAAGGTCACAAAAGGGGGTTCTCTTCTCGTTTGTCTGTCCTATGGCCATCAAGGTACAAGAAAGGGGGTTCTCTTCTCGTTGTCTGTCCTATGCCATCAAGGTACAAGAAAGGGGGTTCTCTCTCGTCGTTGTCTGTCCTATGGCCATCAAGTACAAGAAAGGGGGTTCTCTTCTCGTTGTCTGTCCTATGGCCATCAGATACAAGAAAGGGGTTCTCTCTTCTCGTTGTCGTGTCCTCAGTGAAAGCTCTTCTCGTTGTAGTACCTTGGCACAGGTCTCAGGACAAAAACTCTTCCTCGTTGTCTGTCCTATGGCCATCAAGGTACAAGAAAGGGGGTTTCTCTTCTCGTTGTCTGTCCTATGGCCATCAAGGTACAAGAAAGGGGGTTCTCTTCTCGTTGTCTGTCCTATGGCCATCAAGGTACAAGAAAGGGGGTTCTCTTCTCGTTTGTCTGTCCTATGGCCATCAAGGTACAAGAAGGGGGTTAGTTCTCTTCTCGTTGTCTGTCCCTATGGCCATCAAGGTACAAGAAAGGGGGTTCTCTTCTTCTGTCGGTGTCTGTCCTATGGCCATCAAGGTACAAGACAGGGGTTCTCTTCTCGTTGTCTGTCCTGTGGCCCATCAAGGTATGGCCATCTCGTTGTCTGTCCTATGGCCTCAAGGTACAGAAAGGGGTTCTCTTCTCGTTGTCTTGTCCTATGGCCCATCAAGTCTGTACAAGAAAGGAAGGGTCGGTCTCTTCTCGTTGTCTGTCCTATGGCCAATCAAGGTACAAGAAAGGGGGTTCTCTTCTCGTTGTCTGTCCTATATGGCCATCAGGTACAAGAAAGGGGGTGTCTACAAAAGGGGGTTCTCGTCTCGTTGTCTGTCCGATGGCCATCAAGGTACAAGAAAGGGGGTTCTCTCTTCTCGTTGTCTGTCCTATGGCCATCAAGGTACAAGAAAGGGGTTCTCTTTCTCGTTGTCTGTCCCCTATGGCCATCAAGGTACAAGAAAGGGGTTCTCTTCTCGTTGTCTGTCCTATGGCCCATCAAGGTACAAGAAAGGGGGTTCTCTTCTCGTTGTCTGTCCTATATGGCCATCAAGGTACAAGAAAGGGGTTCTCTTTCTCGTTGTCTGTCCTAATGGCCATCAAGGTACAAGAAAGGGGGTTCTCTTCTCGTTGTTGTCCTATGGCCATCAAGGTACAAGAAAGGGGGTTCTCTTCTCGTATGTCTGTCCTATGGCCATCAGGTACAAGAAAGGGGGTTCTCTTCTCGTTGTCTTTCCTATGGCCATCAAGATACAAGAAAGGGGGTTCTCTTCTCGTTGTCTGTCCTATGGCCATCAAGGTTACCAAGAAAGGGGTTCTCTTCTCGTTGTCTTTCCTATGGCCCATCAAGATACAAGAAAGGGGGCGGATTGGACCACTTTGTGCAAAAATAGATCATGGGGTGAGTGCAGAGGCCTGAAATGTGGCGTCAGATTAGGGGAAGATCATGTATCTGAAGATTGTGAATATGTCATCGGTAGAAATTTTAAAAACAAATCAAGCGATGTAATCGGTGGGGGTTGTTTTTTGTTGTTGTTGTTTTACCAATTATCAGTTCAATATCAAATGCTGACTCAAATTTACACTTGGCCTCCAAAACCGTACATGGATCGTTTAGTGATGTGGTGCAAAGTCCTACTTGAGGCGTGTTACCAGCGCTCTTTTGGTGGCGTTTGTACTTTAAAATGGTCCACATTTTGAAGCACAGAGAGAGAGAGAGAGAGAGAGAGGAGAGAGAGAGAGACTGACACTGACACCGACACTGACACTGACTATGACTCTGACACACTGACAGACACATTAGCTATATACGCCCTGTTTGGCAAGGGGGTTACAGTATTGCATTAATAAACAACAGTAAAGACATGCAGCTGAAAGAAAAAAACAACAATCATACGAATTTTACCAATATTTCAAATCTACAAACACACACAAGAGGGGACAATATCCCTCCCCCTAGCGCACAATACACATATACCTTGAACACGCATCGTGCATACACACGCACACAAATCCGCCCGTACAAATGTGACCATTTAAAGTACAAACGCCACCAAAAGAGCGCTGGTAACACGCCTCAAGTAGGACTTTGCACCACATCACTAAACGATCCATGTACGGTTTTGGGGGCCAAGTGTAAATTTGAGTCAGCATTTGATATTGACTGATAATTGGTAAAACAACAACAACAAAAATTTCTTGTACCTTGATGGCCATAGGACAGACAACGAGAAGAGAACCCCCTTTCTTGTATCTTGATGGCCATAGGAAAGACAACGAGAAGAGAACCCCCTTTCTTGTACCTTGATGGCCATAGGACAGACAACGAGAAGAGAACCCCCTTTCTTGTACCTTGATGGCCATAGGACAGACAACGAGAAGAGAACCCCCTTTCTTGTACCTTGATGGCCATAGGACAGACAACGAGAAGAGAACCCCCTTTCTTGTACCTTGATGATGGCCATAGGACAGACAACGAGAAGAGAACCCCCTTTCTTGTAACCTTGATGGCCATAGGACAGACAACGAGAAGAGAACCCCCTTTCTTGTATCTTGATGGCCATAGGACAGACAACGAGAAGGACAGACAACGAGAAGAGAACCCCCTTTCTTGTACCTTGATGGCCATAGGACAGACAACGAGAAGAGAACCCCCTTTCTTGTATCTTGATGGCCATAGGACAGACAACGAGAAGAGAACCCCCTTTCTTGTACCTTGATGGCCATAGGACAGACAACGAGAAGAGAACCCCCTTTCTTGTACCTTGATGGCCATAGGACAGACAACGAGAAGAGAACCCCCTTTCTTGTACCTTGATGGCCATAGGACAGACAACGAGAAGAGAGACCCCCTTTCTTGTACCTTGATGGCCATAGGACAGACAACGAGAAGAGAACCCCTTTCTTGTACCTTGATGGCCATAGGACAGACAACGAGAAGAGAACCCCCTTTCTTGTACCTTGATGGCCATAGGACAGACAACGAGAAGAAGAACCCCCTTTCTTGTACCTTGATGGCCATAGGACAGACAACGAGAAGAGAACCCCCTTTCTTGTACCTTGATGGCCATAGGACAGACAACGAGAAGAGAACCCCCTTTCTTGTACCTTGATGGCCATAGGACAGACAACGAGAAGAGAACCCCCTTTCTTGTACCTTGATGGCCATAGGACAGACAACGAGAAGAGAACCCCCTTTCTTGTACCTTGATGGCCATAGGACAGACAACGAGAAGAGAACCCCCCTTTCTTGTACCTTGATGGCCATAGGACAGACAACGAGAAGAGAACCCCCTTTCTTGTACCTTGATGGCCATAGGACAGACAACGAGAAGAGAACCCCCTTTCTTGTATCTTGATGGCCATAGGACAGACAACGAGAAGAGAGAACCCCCTTTCTTGTACCTTGATGGCCATAGGACAGACAACGAGAAGAGAACCCCCTTTCTTGTATCTTGATGGCCATAGGACAGACAACGAGAAGAGAACCCCCTTTCTTGTACCTTGATGGCCATAGGACAGACAACGAGAAGAGAACCCCCTTTCTTGTACCTTGATGGCCATAGGACAGACAACGAGAAGAGAACCCCTTTCTTGTACCTTGATGGCCATAGGACAGACAACGAGAAGAGAACCCCCTTTCTTGTACCTTGATGGCCATAGGACAGACAACGAGAAGAGAACCCTCTTTCTTGTACCTTGATGGCCATAGGACAGACAACGAGAAGAGAACCCCCTTTCTTGTACCTTGATGGCCATAGGACAGACAACGAGAAGAGAACCCCCTTTCTTGTACCTTGATGGCCAGGGACAGACAACGAGAAGAGAACCCCCTTTCTTGTACCTTGATGGCCATAGGACAGACAACGAGAAGAGAACCCTCTTTCTTGTACCTTGATGGCCATAGGACAGACAACGAGAAGAGAACCCCCTTTCTTGTACCTTGATGGCCATAGGACAGACAACGAGAAGAGAACCCCCTTTCTTGTACCTTGATGGCCATAGGACAGACAACGAGAAGAGAACCCCCTTTCTTGTACCTTGATGGCCATAGGACAGACAACGAGGAGAGTCAACTTTCACACACACTAAAATTTCGCAAAGCAGTCTAACTTCGCCAGTCTAAAAGTACTCGACTCGTTAAACAAGGCCTTGGCGCATTACGTTTAGCTGTGCAGATTGTCAAACTTTTGTCAGACTTTCATTTTGAAGAAGTAACGCCCTCATGAAAAAAAAAAACTATAATCAATTTCAGTCCATGTGTAATTTTTACCTGCGTACTTGCCAACGATTTTCCACTGACATTTTTAGGAACAGAGAGTTCATAACAAGTACAGGCTAGAAAGAGTGTATTCAGGATGCAGAAACTAACAATTCTTCTTTTTTGTAACTTGAAGTAGTGCACCCTAAAAATTGTTTGAATAACTGTATTTTCTTGTAATTACCCCCAAGCGAAAGAAAAAAAGATGCGGCGAAAGAGTCTCTCCATCTGTATCCACAATATCGCTCAGACTGATATTACAAGCAGTTTGTGCATGGTTAATGGGATCACAGTAAAGCCGCTGCACTGATAGCTAGTTGTCTCCCTTTCGGCAATTCAGAGTTATATCTGAAAATCAATGTTTATATTAGAGAGACAGCTGCCACATTTTGCTGGCAACTACTGTCATATATGGTCATTTCCCATATCATGATATAGAGTACTTTTATTTCATCTGTTATTTTTCTCAATGTTTTCCGAACCTGTCCTCTTTCAGACATGATTTTTGTGACAGGAAGCAAAAATGTCGTCATTGTTCTCACAAGGGACAATGTATGACCAGTGTGTTTGTCGACTATAAGACTAGTGTCTCACATCAATGTTAATGTGGAAAGCCTTCTCAGCTTAACACAGCCTACATCAGTGCATTTGTCTGTGTATGCTGCAATTTGCATTTCAAAACACAAAGGAGTGCAGGAGTTGTTCAAAAGGCAGAAGAAGAAAGAACAAAGCAGAACAGTAGGGTGGAAGAGGGTGTAGGAGGGGGCAAGGGGGGGGGGGGGGGGAGTCTGGGTGAGGAGTGGGGGAAGGGTGCAGTGAGATGTGGGGAGGAGGGGGAGAGAGACAGGGAAATGTACACTCAATGGCACGCACATATACAAACACATGCATACATAAACTAACTCTCTCTCTCTCTCTCTCTCTTCTTCTCTTCTTCTTCTTCTTTGTCTCTTTTGTCTCTCTCTCTCTCTCTCTGTTACACACACACACACACACACACACACACACACACACACACACACACACACACACACACACACACACACACACACACACACACACACACACACACCACACACCACACACACACACACAGACAGACAGACAGACAGACACACACACACACACACACACACACACACACACACACACACACACACACACACACTGATATGAATACATTCTGACCTCAAGGCTTTTTTTGCAGCTTTTTTATCATCTGCACACCAGAACAGCATGCATAAATCGACAGTTTCAGACATAACATTATTACATTTTAACTCTGTAATCAAACAGACAGCAACACGTTAAACTGAATATCCCCCTTCCTCTTTCGCCGATTCCCCCCCCCCCCCCCCCCCTATTTCACTCCATGCCCACAACTCACTGTTGTGTCTACCATTGCGTGCGTGCGCGCGCGCGCGCGCGTGTGTGCGTGTATGCGTGTACGTGTGTGTGTGTGTGTGTGTGTGTGTGTGTGTGTGTGTGTGTGTGTGTGTGTGTGTGTGTGTGTGTGTGTGTGTGTGTGTGTGTGTGTGTGTACGTGTGTGTGTGTGTGTGTGTGTGTGTGTGTGTGTGTGTGTGTGTGTGTGTGTGTGTGTGTGTGTGTGTGTGTGTGTGTGTGTGTGTGTGTGTACGTGTGTGTGTGTGTGTGTGTGTACGTGTGTGTGTGTGTGTGTGTGTGTACGTGTGTGTGTGTGTGTGTGTGTGTGTGTGTGTGTGTGTGTGTGTGTGTGTGTGTGTGTGTGTGTGTGTGTGTGTGTGTGTGTGTGTGTGTGTGTGTGTGTGTGTGTGTGTGTGTGTGTGTGTGTGTGTGTGTGTGTGGGAGGGGGCAGGGGAGTGCAAGGGAATGGGGACGAGGGAACACACACATGCACACCTCTCTTCACACTCTCTCTCGTCACACCTCTCTTCACACCTCTCTTCACACCTCTCGTCACACCTCTCTTCACACCTCTCTTCACACCTCTCTCGTCACACCTCTCGTCACACCTCTCTTCACACCTCTCGTCACACCTCTCTTCACACCTCTCTTCACACCTCTCTTCACACCTCTCTTCACACCTCTCACACCTCTCTTCACACTCTCTTTCACACCTCTCTTCACACCTCTCTTCACAATGCATGGTATTACTGTATTTCATGCTCACGCTTGGTAAACATGAACTCCTAAAATACCTAACTCTCCAAAAAAGAAAAGCCAAGAAAGAATCACATGTTATGTTTCCATAAGACATAAAACATATCTGGAAAATGAGTAAGTAAACAAGAGTAATGGTGAAAAGGAGAACAAAGCGCCGGCATGAAACAGAGTCACTAACAAGGCCCCACATCTTTACCTAGCCTCACTGCTTGAGGGTTTCTCTTGAAAACTGATGACAGGGAAGGTCTTATGCTATTTGGTTTTGTGAACGCCAAAATTCTTGTACAAGCCGCACGCAACAGTCAGGATTTTGCATCAACTCACATGTTGTTCATGTACGCTTTTTGAGGACAAGCGTCAGTTTGAGCCAGTGTTGTTCGATATTTAACTGATAATTGATCAAACAAAACATCCTTCACCTCTCATTTCACTTTGTTTTAGGAAATGTTCACCGATGACGCCATCAACAATCCGAAACCCTCTCTTTGCGCCAGGATGTCTCTGCTAAATAGTTCCATCAACAATCCGGAACTCTCTCTTTGCGCCAGGATGTCTCTGCTAAATAGTTCCATCAACAATCCGGAACCCTGTCTTTGCGCCAGGATGTCTCTGCTAAATAGTTCCATCAACAATCCGGAACCCTCTCTTTGCGCCAGGATGTCTCTGCTAAATAGTTCCATCAACAATCCGGAGCCTCTCTTTTTGCGCCAGGATGTCTCTGCTAAATAGTTCCATCAACAATCCGGGAACCCTCTCTTTGCGCCAGGATGTCTCTGCTAAATAGTTCCATCAACAATCCGGAACCCTCTCTTTGCGCCAGGATGTATCTGCTAAATAGTTTCATCAACAATCCGAACCCTCTCTTTGCGCCAGGATGTCTCTGCTAAATAGTTCCATTCCATTGATTGTAATCTGTCTTCATGAAACCATCTTGCTTGTACCGTGATGGCGGTATGAAAGAAAACGAGGAGAATCAAATTTTCAGACACAATAAACATTCGCAAAACAATCTAATTGCGCTGGCCTATAAATACTGGACTCCTTAAGCAAAGTCTTTGCGCATTAACTCTTGGTGTGCAGCCACATCAATACGGGTGTTGTGTGCTTTGATTCAGTCCCAATCATTTTAGTGCCAAGGGATGCAACTGCTGTATATCACATATCACAAAAATAAATCATAGAATAGGTGGACTATCTTTGTATTACAATCATTGGTCCCAGGTATATCCAGGTGAAGAACAGGCCCACTGCTATCCTTTGAGGTATCCAGGATCATCCAGGGGAAAATCACGACCAACGTTGTCCTTTTACATGTCTGTGGACATCGGTGCCAGCGTCTTCCTTCCAGGTTTACAGAGATGTCCAGATAACGATCAGATCCAGCGTTATTTTTCAAGAGCCCATAGACGTCCGGGCGAAAATCAACGCCTGCATTGTACTTCCGCGTGTCCAGAGTGGTCCAGATCAAAGATCAGTGCCAGCTCTGTCCTTCCAGGTGTACAGAGATGTCTAGATGGGGATCAATACTAGCTCTGTCCTTCCAGGTGTACAGAGATGTCTAGATGGGATCAATACTAGCTCTGTCCTTCCAGGTGTACAGAGATATCTAGATGGGATCAATACTAGCTCTGTCCTTCCAGGTGTACAGAGATGTCTAGATGGGGATCAATACTAGCTCTGTCCTTCCAGGTGTACAGAGATGTCTAGATGGGGATCAATACTAGCTCTGTCCTTCCAGGTGTACAGAGATGTCTAGATGGGGATCAATACAAGCTCTGTCCTTCCAGATGTCCAGGTGTCCAGAGACGTCCAGTATAGATCAGACGAATTTTTTTTTGTATTCCATGCGTTAGCAAAGCAGAGCAAATTGTGTTTGTATTCTGTCACAGTTCAGTGGTTCAGGTCTTGCGTCTTTTGCTTCTTCTGCTGATATTTCCAACTGCCCCCCTCCCCCCCTTTTTTTTTATTAAATAGGTTTTCATTTCAAAGAACTGGACAGGGAAAATGTCTAATTTTTCTGTTTGCCAAATTGAAATTCTCTTTTATGTTTTGTACCTGTTGCTATCCGCGCGTGAGACCTGGGTTTGCTGCTGCAGGCGACTGACCTCTCTTCGGCTTCCTTTGAACATAATTGAATTATTAATTTTGTGTATCACCTTCATCTACATTCCTGGCACTCACCAACATTTGGCCATGCATTACTCATGGTTGAAGAAATCCAGCCCCTACTCCTAGCCCAATCCCCGCCATCAATGTAGGGAAAAACATCTAAAGAAGTGAGGATGTTTCAGACACAGAAAGCAGAAAATGAGAATGCAGGAAAAATAGAAGTAAAAACGTTTCAGAAACAGAGCACAAAAAGGCAAGGCAGGAAAAAAAAAAAGAAGTATGAAACGAGAACAGTTCAAAACAGAGAACAGGAGAATGGCAATGTCAAAAAAAGCAGAAACAGAGAACAGAAAATAACAATGTTGAAAAAAAAAACAGAAACAGAGAACAGAAAATAACAATGTAGAAAAAAAAAGAAACAGAGAACAGAAAATAACAATGTAGAAACAAAAACAGAAACAGAGAACAGAAAATTACAATGTAAAAAAAAAGAGAAAAACAGAGAACAGAAAATAAGGATATAGAGAAAAAAAACAGAAACAGAGAACAGAAAATAACAATGTGGAAACAAAAAACAGAAACAGAGAACAGAAAATAACGATGTAGTAGCAAAAAAAAAACAGAAACAGAGAACAGAAAATAACAATGTAAAAAAAAAAGAAAACAGAGAACAGGAGAATGGCAATATAGGAGAAAAAAGTAACAGAGAGCAGGAGAATGACGATGTAGAAAAACAGACACAAAGAAAGGAAAATGGCAATGCAGAAAAATCAGAAACAGAGAACATGAACATGGGAACGTAGGAAAAAAAAAACCCACCAAAACAGAGAACAGAAAAATGTCAACCCCCCCAAAAAAAAGCAAAGTACAGGAGGATAGCAATGACCAAGAAAGAAACAGAAAGCAGGAAAACTGCAATGTAAAAAAACAAAACAGAAAGAGAGAAGAGAAAAACAGCAATGTAGGTCAAAACAGAAAACACAGAAGTGAGGACAGTCTAGAAACTCAGGCGCATTCTCTGGTCTTATGTAGTATATGAAGTAACCCTTAGACAGATGGACATATAAACAGATCGACAAACAGAGAGACAAACAGACAGACAGATAGATAAAGAATTAGATTGAGAGAGAGAGAGAGAGAGAGAGAGAGAGAGAGAGAGAGAGAGAGAGAGAGAGAGAGAGAGAGAGAGAGCACCAAGGGCCAACAGACGTTCTCATCGATCAAAAACAAGTGGAAGAAGTAGAGGAGAACTTTACCTACGTAGGCAGCTCCATCAACAACTCCAGTGACGTGGACCATGAACTGAAGTGTCATACTGGGAAGACAACATCAGCATTCAATCAGCTGAACAAAAATATGGAACAGCAAGAAATACTCCCTTGGAATCAAACAAAAAGAAATTATATAACTCCAGAGTGATTTCAACGCTTTTATATGGCTGTGAAACTTGGCAACTAAAGACCACCCAGGAAAAAAGAAACCCCTCGCTTTTGATACTAAGTGCCTACGTAAGATCTTGGGCATCAAATGGTCAGACTTTATACCAAATGAAGACGTCAGGGAGAGGTCCAAAGAGCTCCCGTGTCAACCATCATCTGGAGACGGCGCCTCCACTGGCTGGGTCATGTCGTGAGATTACCCTCTTCAAGACCCGCAAACCAGGCCATTAAATGGACCTCAGCAGGCCAGACAAAAGCTAACAATGGAGAGAGACCTCAGACGCGTTGATAGAGGATGGGGTGACACTACCAGACTGGCTGAGGACCGTGCACAGTGGAGCGCCTTGACTGCCTCATGCATCGCAAGACGCGGGAGCATCTAAGTCTAAGTAAGTAATAGATACATAGATAGACTGATCGATGCATACATACATACATGGACACACGGATAGATAAGTAGATAGGTAGATAGATAGATAGATAGAGAGAGAGAGAAATAGATAGATAGATCGGTAGGTCGGTAGATAGATAGGCAGTTAGATAGAAAGATGCATAGATAGATAGATAGATAGATAGATACATGCATAGATACATCGATCGATCGATAAATAGATGGATAGGTAGATGGGTAGGTAGGTCGATAGATGGGTAGGTAGATAGCTAGCTAGCTAGCTAGCTAGCTAGCTAGATAGATAGATAGATAGGTGATCAGGTAGGTAGGTAGGCATGAGAGAGAGAGAGAGAGAGAGAGAGAGAGAGAGAGAGAGAGAGAGAGAGAGAGAGAGAGAGAGAGAGAGAGAGAGAGAGAGAGAGAATGCAAACTTGGTTGTAAGTTTATGTTTTCTTAGAAACTTTCGATCAGATTTTCCATCGTGCAAACCTTTTTTTTGCACACATGTGCATGTTTCAGTTCAGGTATGAATGTTGACAATCTCAATATGGCGGACAGAGAGAATACGTATCAAGGGGCGGCAGATACAATGTGTGAATCTGGGCAGTGGAACAGTTACACGGGAGATAATGGGAACTGGCATGAAAGAGTAGTTTTGTTCAAAGGGCCAGGTTGTAAAGAATTTGATTTATGCTACTGTAATATACACAGATTGGAATTTGTTTTTGAATTCTAGTTTTGACATAAACGAAGCCACCGATGTTATTTCCAGCTACATTTCTTTCTGTGAACACATGATTGTACCTACTAAAACTATCAAAATATTTCCCAACAACAAAACCTTGGGTTACAAAATCTCTGAAAATAACTCTAAATGAGAAAAAAAGCTTTTCAATCAGGCAATAAAAGCGATCGTAAGGTTGTACAAAAGAAACTGCAAACGGAGATTGAAGAATCAAAGAGAGCTTACAAGAGAAAAGTTGAAAAACATGTTCCAGAATGGAAATATGCGAGATGCATGGAAAGGAAATAAAGGTTTTAAAAATGTTCAAACCAAAATATTAGTAACAAAAAAACAGCAAAAGAACAGAAGCAATTTGCAGAAAAGCTGAACGATTTTTACTGTAGATTTGATGATAAAGATTTTAGTAAAGAATTAAGGAAGTGAAGGAAGAACTCCAAAGCAATGTTAAAAACGATGTTGATGGAAGTGATTCTGTTGTGATTGAGGAAAATGTTCAGTTCAGTTTTTTTTCAACGTTTAAATGTGAGAAAGGCAATGGGCCCTGAATATCTGTGGAAAATTGTTGAAGGTGTGTGCTTCTCAGCTCTCCTATGTTTACAGTCGTTTGTTTACCTGGTCACTTAGAGAATGTATAATTCCTGTTTTATGGAAAAATGCCACTGTATGTCCTGTTCCCAAAAACGCAACCCAAGCTGTTTAAATGATTACCGACCAGTTGCCCTCACATCTGTTGCAATGAAATGTCTTGAAAGAATTGTCCTCGGTTATGTTTTAAAAGATACTACACAGTACCAAGACCCGTTTCAGTTCGCATACCAACAGAACAGAACAGATCAACAGATGATGCCACACTCACACTTCTCCATCATGCTTTTTCACACCTCGAAAAACCTGCCTCCTTTGTACGCATTCTCTTTATTGATTTCTCATCAGCATTCAAACACCATACAACCACATCTGATGGCAAAGAAACTCATTAACATAAATGTGGGTAACAAGCTCATTCTTTGGATAATTGATTTTCTACACAGAGGACACAGTCTGTTCGATATCAAAGTGTTGTTTCGTCTTCCAGAGTCATTTCAACTGGCGCACCCCCCAGGGTACTGTTTTATCACCAGTGCTTTTTACTCTGTACACAAATGATTGTTCAGGAAGTGATTCAACTTTGTACATTAAATATTCAGATGACTCAGCACTTGTGGATCTTTCCAACTCTGATTCTGTTTACTTCAAGGAGGTTCAAAGATTTGTTGACTGGTGCGATCATAACTATCTTGATCTGAATGTAACAAAAACGAAAGAAATGTTGATTGATTTTAGAAAGAATCCAAAAGCTGTACCACCACTTTTTATCAAAGGTGCTGAAGTAGAACGTGTTGAATCATACAAATATTTAGGAACTTTTATAGATAATAAGCTGAATTTTAAATCCCATGTTGAGTATGTCCACAAAAAATGTCAAACCAGATTATATTGTCTTCGCAAGCTGCGATCATTTCATGTGAATACTGACATTCTTCGGACATTTTATTCATGCTTCTTGGAATCTGTTCTAACTTTCTCATTTATGTGTTGGTATGGTGGGTTGACTGTGAAGAGCAGAAATGTGCTTGAGAAAGTGGTGAACGTGGGAGGAAAAATCGTTGGTGAGAGACAAAAAAAAGTCTGAGTGAGCTATACAGGTGCCGTGTTGTTTGTAGGTTAAATGCAGAAGTGTCAGATTTAAACAAAGTTTTATTCCCCTGTCCATTGATTTCATGAACCGAGAAGATGTTTAATTGAAATCCAAATTCCTCTATATGAATGTATGTCATATGTGAGAAAATGGGTAATGTGGCTAAATTATTGTTTATTTGCTGTGATGTGTGTGACCACAAATTAATTTCTCAATTGAGATAATATATGTATTGCATACTGTCATCTTTCTTGCATCACAACTTTCCCCTCACCTTCTCTCATTCGTTCACTTTCAACTTCATGATCGAGCTGCCTGATACATAAGTTCTGACAACAACGTCTACACTAGAGACATAAACAGTTTTTGTTCTATTATGATATCATTAACGCCGGGCCTTAAAAACTGTATTGATGCACGAATCTACTATATCCCTGCGAAGTTCGGCGGAAGCACCTTCCTTGAAACGTGTTTTTCTAACGGCCAGGATCACGAGCAGACAGACACCTGCAGCAAGGCATCTAGAGCAGAGAGAAACAGGCCTCCCAACGTTGAGCTGGCTGTGAGTCGCATTGTGCAGAGTGTGCTTGTGACAGACCCACCTTAAAGGAGACCATCTCATCATTGCTATTGTGGTAGGACGGTCATAAATGATGACCATGGCACTGATGGCACAGACTTTGACACAGGGACTCTGATCTTAGTTCCACCAGAGGGATCAGTCACTGAGCTTGACAACAATCCTGACAAGACCTCAAGCCACAGACTGGAGTGTGTCGGTGGGGTGGAGTGCATGTGCATCAAAGTGCAAGGTTGTTGAATATAAGGTGTTCAAAGTACAGGCAAACACATTACAAACAGCAAACGAACATCAAGATGTTTCCATGCTAATAGAAGTAAATGAGCTACAGACTGACAGCCTGCATTCGTTTTATGACAATAACTTTTTATTCGTGTGTGTGGTGGGTGGATGGGTCTTTATAAATGTACCGTTGTACAATGATTTGGGTAAATGTCAGACCGAGAGTATTGCCAATAATGCTCATGGGTCTGATGGTATAAGCACCTTGTGTACACACACACACACACACACACACACACACACACACACACACACACACACACACACACACGGTGAAGAATACACTGTATTTCACGAGTCTTGGTGAAATAAGCTTTTCATACAATCAACGTTTACTTTCAGAGCTTAATTTTCCCCATTTATTTCTAATGCATGAAGTGTCACTTAACACGCGTGAACTGTTTACTTCTTTTGCTGTAACGTAGCAGTTTCTGAAAGCGCAGCTCTTGTGCCTTGCGCCGTTTCTCCAGTATTATGTTCAAAGTGTAGAGGAACGGGTTGAGTGCGGAATTGAGTGGCAGCACAAAATGGCCATTCCCACGTTGACTTCCCCTGGAATGACGACACCACTGGCAGCCAGGACCCCACACAGACCGATAGGAAACCAGCACAGAAAGTCAGACACAGCAACGGATAGGAGACGTCTTGCGAGAGTTGCTTCCTTAGACTCAGTGCCGATGTCTTTGGTCTTCATGTGGCGATTTGACAAAGTGTTACTCCTGACCGTCCAGTAAATAACGAACTGACCCACACCAACGGTAAGAAAGAGAATCAGGTTGCAGACGACCATGATACTGAACGCGTAAATATGACCAGGAAAGTCAGCTCTGGTGACAGGCAGGGGTATACACATTCCTGTCTGGTGGAGAAACTCCCAGTGTGAGGTGACATGTATCAGATGCATCATTGCCAGTGTCAGTCCCAGTGCCCAGAGGATGGTACAGGCCATGTGTGCTGATCTGGCTCCAAACCGCATGTGACTGAAAGGAAAACGGAGCACAAGGAAAACGATCCAAAGTGATGAAACAGATCAGGAATGCTGATACTTCTGATGACAGCAGGGACAGGAAGCCTGCAAAGCCACAAACTGAACTCTTTTTCCAATTATTTTCATTCCAAATGTAACTACCTGCATAAATCTGGTCTGCAACGCCTATGAACACTAAATAAACCTCCATAAAAAAGTCAGAGACACACAGGTGAAGAACGAATGTTACAAAGCCAGTCTTGGTGTTTTCCAACAAAAAATATAGACACGATAGACAAAACCACCAAAGTTTACCAGAACAGCCAGCACAGAAAAAACCACACAAGAGCACAGCGGTAAGTGATAGATTTCAACAAGTCATCACATGACGAGATTTCATCTGATGGGGCTGAACATCGACCTTGAAAAATTGTCCGGTAAAACAACAGAACAACACAACCTGAAGTTGTCTGCAACAACATGACTAAGATCTGTCATGCACTTAATAACATCTGGGGTGAAATGAGTTATAGGACAACCCTGTAAATTCAAAACCCTGACCTTATGAAACATACTTTGTTCCGGCAGAGCCTTGACTTCGTTCCATGATAAATCTAGAACTTGTAAGTTTGGCATGAGAGCCGACATTAAGCTCATATTGAAAGAATGTGACTGGACACGGGACATATTGAAGATCGCCAGTGATTCATGCACATACCTGATTTGACCATGAGAAATGTGGCCACATATAGGATTACCAGCCATATTCACTGTCCGTAGGTGTACCATTCCTGCAAAGTGGCTGAAGTTGAAAGAATGAAGTTTATTGTTACTAAGATCCACGCTGTGAAGATTGGGCAGAGTTACTCTGGTTAACTTCCTCAGTCCACAGGCCTGTAGGCCCAGGTGGATCAGCATGATGTTATGAGTGACGTCACTGGTATGTATTCCACCAGCAGAGACTTCAAGATAGCGTAGCTGAGGAAAAGAGCTGATGAGAAAAGTATGGTTGCAGGAGAAGGCCAAACCATAGCAGACACATGACTCAGGACAAGTCATACCGCACATCAGTTCATCATCATGCAGAGGGCAGTGTGGCAGGCCGTCACACACGTGATTCACGTGCACACAAAGTGTTTTGTAACTGTCTGCGCTTGTTTTTTCCCCCACTACTAGATTGTTCGTCTTTGTACTTGTCTGACTTTCTTCAAGTTTGAAAGGCAGTGCCAGTCTTGAATGGAAGTTACTCTGTGTTAGGTTTTCTTATGGGAGCAAAAGTTACCTCACTCGTTTACTGTTTATTGTTTACCGTTCCCTGCCTCATTTCATTTCCAGTTTTGTCACGACATCGTTAAAACCCTGGCCACGTCTTGTAATTCTTATAGTCAGCTTCGTCCTCATGACTCGGACATTCGATTGCGTCATTACACCTGACATAGACGGGAAGACAATAGCCATTACAATGACACTGAAAATGAGTATCTGGGCACTGTGAGTTGTTTCTTGGAAGAGGGGTAATGCTGAATCCTCCAGGCTGGTCGATTTGGATGACAGCTGAGGGGCGAATTTTAGAATATGTGTTGATTCTCCTTCGGCAATTTTCCTCGTCGCCATTTGTCAGGCAGTCCTTGAAGCCATCACATCGTTTAGACCTGTCAACACACTGAACAAAACACATCGAAAGCGGGTCTCGGACATGATATTTAAAACTTCTAATTATTACAGAAAAATACATACTTAACAGGTCAGGAGCCAGCACAGCCATGCCAGCTGGATACAGTTCAGAACGTGCATGCCTTTCACTGCAGGTTGACCGTGCAGTGTCTGTCAAACCCTCATTTTCCAGCAAACACTTTAAAACTTCTTTTTTTTTAAAAAAAATGTTGATTCATTCTGACACACATTTATCAGCTTGATTTTGTTAGAAAAGAACATGTATTCATTTAAGATATCCCTTTGTCAGTCTAATTTCCACTTAAAAAATGAAATTAAGCAGTTAGTCGAACATGAAGATCCAAGGAGCACGGAAAATAAAAAGCCAGGAAGACAGCATGGACAGGATAGTGCCCTTTTATGTACTGTACTGTACACACAGCATGGACTTGCCCTTTATGCACTGCACTGTACAGACAGCATGCACAGGATAGTGCCCTTTATGCACTGTACTGTACAGACAGCATGGACAGGGTAGTGCCCCTTTATGTACTGTACTGTACAGACAGCATGGACAGGGTAGTGCCCTTTATGCACTGTACTGTACAGACAGCATGGACAGGATAGTGCCCTTTATGCACTGTACTGTACAGAAAGCATGGACAGGATAGTGCCCTTTATGCACTGTACTGTACAGACAGCATGGACAGGGTAGTGCCCTTTATGCACTGTACTGTACAGACAGCATGGACAGGGTAGTGCCCCTTTATGGACTGTACAGACAGCATGCACAGGATAGTGCCCTTTATGCACTGTGCTGTACAGACAGCATGCACAGACAGCATGCACAGACAGCATGCACAGGATAGTGCCCTTTATGCACTGTGCTGTACAGACAGCATGGACAGGAAAGTGCCCTTATGCGCTGGTCTGTACAGACAGCATGCACAGGATAGTGCCCTTTATGCACTGTACTGTACAGACAGCATGGACAGGATAGTGCCCTTTATGCACTGTACTGTACAGACAGCATGGGACATGCCCTTTATGCACTGCACTGTACAGACAGACAGCATGGTCAGGATAGTGCCCTTTATGCACTGTACTGTACAGACACCATGGACATGATAGTGCCCTTTATGCACTGTACTGTACAGACACCATGGACAGGATAGTGCCCTTTATGCACTGTACTGTACAGACAGACAGCATGGACAGGATAGTGCCCTTTATACACTATACTGTACAGACAGCATGCACAGGATAGTGCCTTTATGCATTGTACTGTACAGACAGCATGCACAGGATAGTGCCCTTTATGCATTGTACTGTACAGCATCAGCAGGGCTGCTTCCCCACTCACCCTCCAATCCTGTTCCCTCCACTGTCATTCTGTTGGAAGCCAAGTGTCCTGGACAGGAATTTGGTTCGTATACATCAAGTCTTGTTCATACTAAACTGAAAATACAGTCTCACAACAGCATAACAATATAGATAGTGTGCACTAGACCTCTTGAATTATGGTTTGTGTCAACAATGGTTTTTAATAATCCTTTAGACTTTCTTCAAGCCAGTCGAATGCTGATGATGCTGTGCCAAGTTCACAGTAAAGTTCGCTGGCCATGTTGCCAAAGTGGTTGATGAAACTTCCAAGGAATGTGTGAACTTCATGTTTTCATCACCAGGGGTGATGGCTGCCTATCAGCATGTTCTTGGAAGAAAGTGTGTGGGGCTGCACTGATGGAGAGGCCAGGTCCAGTTGCTCTGTTGCTGACTGAACATACCCGTCTGGAAAGTATTATCGCTGACTGCTACAGCTACAGTGTCACCTGCAAAGTTGACGCGATGACATTCACATCATGCGCTGGCACTCCATCTGCTGTACCCAGTACACAAACAGAAACAGAAACGGATGCATTTTTTCTACATTTCATTGGAAATTTGAACCTGTTTCTGTTGACATTTTCTGCCCAAACAGTTCGAGTCACCGTAAATTTCCAATATCAGAGATCAGTCTAGCAGGTAGGCCCTACATTGGTGTTGGAGGCTGTGGTGGCGAATCGTTTCTTTGAGCATTTAGTGATGTCTCCATGTGTATCTTCCCTGTGTTGGTGCTGTTTGGGTGGACTTAAAGCATATGAAACAATTTGTTTATTTTGCAAGAAAGGACACACAGGTCATCTGATTTCTCCCGTTACACCAGGCTTGAATTTAAGGTTGGAGTTCATATACAGATTTGAGGATGAAGCTGATCCCAGAGAGCTAATTATTTTGTATAATACTTTTGAATTTCTTCAAGCCAGCTGAATGCTGCTGATGCTGTGCCAAGTCCACTGTAAAGCTCACTGACCATGTTCTGTATTTTTTCTTGGAGTGCGTTATTTCACATAGTCCACTGCCCCTCCTGACCTTGCTGGACTGCTGTCTGGATTGTCTAGGCGTCCTGTGTCTTCTGTATAACTATAGTTCTCGTTGCTTAACTTTTATTTTTTGACCACCACTTCATTTCTGTTGATCCCAGCCCCTGTCTGTTGGCTTATGTGTGTCCTGTTAATTCTTTAATATCGACGTTTATGCTACGTCCCCTGCCTTCTCATCTTTCCGTTTTCTGCCCGCCATAAGCTTGGGCTGGGGTGATCTCACAACATGGTCACCCGGTCCTCAAGCTTGGTTCATAGCCTTGCTGTACCCACTTTGTATCCTCAGGAATGGATTTCAGGGGTGGCGTCAGCTCTGCTTGTCGACAGTGGAGTCGCACGCCAGTGAGACCAGCTGGGACACCAAACCATTTCTTGTCTAGTTTTTGGCCAGCATTGATTTCCTTGTGCTTGTACTGATATTGTATGTCAGCAGAGGCAAGATAAGCTTCGACATTAGTATTTGCTGCAGACACCAGACCTTGTGGTGTACTGGAAAGCCACACAGTTCTAGTATCTGCAGGTTTTCTTCTTCCATTTCCTTAGTTTTCCCTCCCCTGTTCGTGTCTTTCTAGAAGGCATCACACCTCCTTCTTAAGCTTTTGACTTTTTCTGTCACTGTTGGAATAGGTAAGCTGGCTGCAGTGAATGTATTTTAGCTACCTCTCCTATGTGCATGGAGAAGCAACTTGACTTCTTAGGTATGAAACTCATCCTAGATGAAGCAGCTAACTTGTCTACTTACAGTACTTTGAGTTTCATCTTCTTTGTTGGAAATGACTATTGTGTTACCCACGAAGGTTTTTTTTTTAGAGAGGGGGCGATATCTGCATGTCCACATCCAAGATGACCTCTCACTGCCCAAACAAACAGTGCGGAGAGAAAGTGCACAGCCTGTTGGTAACTGACTTCCACATTGATCCAGTATGCGAGACAGTCCTCTGCGTAGAACCTCTGTCGGACGCCTTGAACATACGTCTTCAGTATTACCAGAATTGGTTTGGGACAAGATACATCTCAAGGACTAGTTGAATCAATCCGTTCGGTATTGATCCATACGCGTTTGCCAGATTCAGCCATACCATGTCGAGACCCCTTTCTTCTACCTCAGCTCTTCAGATTTCTTCCCAAATCACAGCGGTATGTCCTACGCCAGCAGACACCCCCTAATGCCTCCTTTCTGAAAGGACAAATTCACAATTTTAGAAATGAAAACGAAGAACGGGCCACCACTTACCTTCTTCAATTCGGCGCAATACGATTGTTGAATGAAAATGAGGCGTTAGGGAAGGGGACCATGGGAGTTAGATTATAACAACAACAATAATAATAATTGTAATAATGATAAGAATAATAATAATAATAATATAACAGTACTAATGATAATCATAATCATAATCATGATAATAATGATGATGATGATGATGTAATAATAAAATATAATAATAATGAATATAACAGTGGTGATGTCGAAATATTTAAATGATAGGGGGAGGAATACTGTTACTTTTGATGATAATAGGACGATAATAGTTGTAGTATTAGTGGCTAAACACAGAAAAGGGAGAAAGCAGAAGGGTTGGAGGGTAGAAAAACAATGGGGTTTCTTTGTTTGATTTTCAATTATTGTTTAATGATATGAGATAATAGTGATAGTGATGATAGTGATTATCGTCAATTGACGATGATGCTTTGTATCGAGGAATAAAATTGATCGATGAGTAAAAGTAAACAAAACTAGTGGGTGGTGACAAAAATTTTAGTGGTTATATGTTGTGATTTGGTACTGATAATAATGGTAGAAATAAAATAGAATGGAAGTGATCAATGAGCAAAGGGCTATCATTGCTACTGTCTGCGGAAATAGTATCGTTCCTTTTTAAAAAAAAAATCTTCAATTTCCGCCTTCAGTAACCTTGTGTTGGACAAGCTCAAGTTCTCCATTTCTCTTTTAGCCAGTGGACTTTGCTGTCGTGACAGAGAGGAAGACTTTCCTTCAGAAGTAGCACTGGTATGAACTGGTCCATGTCACTCGAGTTTGGCGTTTTGAGAACTTTTCTTTTCCCATTCAACAGGACGTCCCCCTCCTCTATTTTTTTTAAAAAACTGTACTTTACAAAAAAAGTATGTCACACTGACTTCAATCAATTCACTCATGGTGCAGATTGTTCTCTCAGGCTACACAAACGTCTAAATTGCCCTGTAAAATAGATTATTCTGGTTCACAGACCCCAAGTCTTTTTTCCACAGAAAACTGCTTTCCTCCCATGTAGATAGTTATCACATCAAATTAAAAAACATTCTCGACAGTAGACATTTCAAATTATCTCAAGGGCTGTGAGGGGTTACCCTAGAATCAATGATATATAATGCTACAAATAGTTGACAGTTCAACTCTCTCTCTATTCTAGGCTACACTTCCTCGTCCTCTTCTTCTCCTCTAAGCTAATATTTCCTCTCTCTCTCTCTCTCTCTCTCTCTCTCTCTCTCTCTCTCTCTCTCTCTCTCTCTCTCTCTCTCTGTGTTTAGTCCGCGTTTCCGCTGAAGTGACAGGCAATCTCTCTCTTTCTTCTTTCTAAGAGCACACATCACTATTCAGTGAAAGCCGACCAATGAGGAGCAAAAGCATCATGTAAAGGTGAGTCTCCATGTGGGTTCAAAGTACGAAAAGAAAGCATAGTTTTTGTTTTTTTTCTTTTGCTTTGTTCAGGCTGCATAATCCCCATCCCATCCCTGCCGGAAAAAAAAATAACCAAGGGGGAAATCTTCAACGCCCAGAACGACAAAAAAAAAAAAACAGACACTCGCACCACGGCATTTATAAGAAACACAATTATGAATGATAGCAAGAGCTGAAATCACACCACGTTCTTGCAGAAGCTATCATAGAAACAGCAACGAATGCATGGCTGTGGTCTGTATCAGATCAAATAGTCATAGCAGTATACAGGCAAACAATAACAGCCTCAATCATAAGTTAACAGAAAACAAAAACCAGAAGCATATTACGATAGACTCAGGTAAGTATAAAACAATCGCACTTCCAGCAAATAGCAAAATCCTACAGGCACAAAGTCCAAGAAAAAAAAAAGACCCTGGCATAGCACTGCAACACCATGACATGTCACTGGAAGTATTCTAACATGTTTATCGACTGACATGGAGCAAGATTAAAGTCGACAAGAAACACACACACACACACACACACACACACACACACACACACACACACACACACACACAAACAGCATGGATGGACAGTCACCATCTGAGCAGGCGACTGGTTTTAGTCTTGGATCTTTGCAAAAAGGTAAAAGGCCCATGACTTGTTCGCAAAATAATTTCATGTCATTCAAAAACAGTGCACACTTTTCAGAACCCCACACAATGTCTAAACACTCACGATCAATAGTAGAATACTTTTCTTGAGCAAGAGAAAACTTTTTCTTGCACACTGTACAGGATGCAACAAATCATTTTCTTATAGATGATATCCTCACATACCTTTGGTATTAGCAGCATCCATACGTAACACAAAGTATTCTAAAAGGCCGGAAAGCAACAGAACAGGGAAAACGGTTGAAAATGGTTTGAAGTGTTTCCAACATTTTTGACGGTCTTCTGTCCAGACACAATCTGTCTGTGCTTGTCACCCTTTGTTAAATCACTAAGAGGGGCAGTGATAGCTGTCACACACCGCATTTGCATGTACTCAATCACAAACACGTGTTCAATCTATACGCACTCATCTACTCCATTCATTCAAAGCGAAGACTGCAGAAGTGAAGCACACACTTTTTGAGTGCTCCCTTTGCCAAAGAACAGAACAAAGGAATATAAAATAACAATCAGCATCAGACGAAAATACAATGCCCGTTTTCCTAACTAATTTTCATATCTATTTTTCAGATGGCCATCTCCATTTTTTTTTCTCTTGCTTTCTGTATTGGGTGTGGATTACGTTAAATATTGCATTTGTCTTTCTGTCTTTTCACAAGGTAAGGTTGATGTGAAAAATTCTTTTCTTTTTTAAGGATCCACCAGCGGGACCCAAGATCTCAGGAGGTGGATTCTAAGTCCAACGGTTGGACGCTGAGGTCCTCTGGAAAGAAACTGGAAGTCCTACCATTAGGTTTGGAACATGTAATGTTCACTATTTTCTTTTCTTAAGACATTATACAACAAAACACCGCAACACATACTCACAAATTCGTACCACTCCGTTTTCAACACATTCCTACCTACAGTGGGGGGATACAAAGTGGAATACTATTTGATTTTGTTTCATAAACCAACCACGCGTTTTCACAAAATGCTTCTTATTACACTTGTTTTTTTTTTTTTTATTGATCTCATCAATGATTGTGAATCAGTCATTTATATTCACTCATAAATCATTTCACTTTTTCTAATTTATTTATGATTCCCCAACTGGCAACTTCCCTGTAGGGAATCGACGCTACACAAAATCCCTGGCAGGCTTCTGTCTGCAACGACATCGATGACCTCTCACTAGTCGTTCGGAAAAACCCATGTTTTCCTTTTCAACCCCCAAGGTTGGAAAATATTCGTCAATCAGTTCTTGACCCAAGTCAAGAGATCACTTAACCTCCTGTTTGGTACCTCCTGGTCTGCCATAAAGATCAGGAACACACCTGGCCTACAAACAACTGAGCTTCTCTCACCATCACGTGGCTCAGCGTCCAATCGAATCAACAATAAGGAAAGGTTAGGGATTTACGCACTATTCACATATGGTCTAACAGTGTGGCCACGCTTCTATAATTCATAATCTTTTCTTTTCTTTTTTTTTCAAAACTCCACTGTACTCCTCAACATGAAAATTCACATACGTTTCAAATCCAGTCCATTCATGACAGTTCACACATCTCTACTGTAGCAAGATAGTAGCCCTAGTAAGAAATGAACTTGCTTTTAAGTGGTAGGTTGCAGAAGAGACAAAGTCTTCTGTACCTTTTTGTCTCGGGTCGAATCTTACCTACTGACATCATGTGACCAAGAAACTCAAGTTCATGAAACTCAAGTTCAACTCAAACTGAAATCCAGCAAGGACTTTGGAAGGACTTTGGAAGGACTTTAGAAGGACGTGCAGTGAGGCCAAAGAGCCTCAGACGTGAGAACAAGCGCAAGAAATGAGGGACAAGAGCCCAATGGACAACAGCCAGCCAAAAATGTCGCCAAAGAAGCTGACAGAAGACAATTCACGTTGTTGTGTATCATCCTGGCAAAAGGTTTTGAGAGCGTCCTGAGGATGAAAGGGCATCCATCCCAGTCCATTGGTACGAACCAAACCAAAAGGAATCTGAAACGCGGTTTTATGGAGATTCGCCAATGGTCCCAGTCAAATCAATTGTTACAAAGTAACGACCCTGAGACAACTGACCAAAAATATCCTCAACATCAGGAATGGGTCTGCTTGTGCAGTAGTGTATATGCATGTGTGTGTGTGTGTGTGTGTGTGTGTGTGTGTGTGTGTGTGTGTGTGTGTGTGTGTGTCTCTCTCTCTCTCTCTCTCTCTCTCTGTGTGTGTGTGTGTGTGTGTGTGTGTGTGTGTGTGTGTGTGTGTGTGTGTGTGTGTGCGTGCGTGAGACTGGTAGGCTTGCGTGAGCATACTGCTGCCCGCACGTGTCTGCACATGGAAGTGTACATATATGGTTGTATGTGTGTGCGCCTTTGTATGTAGGTGTATACACATATGTGTGTGTGTATGCGCGTGTGCTTCTGTGTATGTGTATGTATGTGCGCACGTATGTATGTGCGCATGCATGCATGTGCATGTGTGTGTGCATAGAAGCGAGCAAAAACACACGCACGCGCGCGCGTATGTGTGTATATGCGTGTGTGCAAGCGCGTATAAGTGTGTGTGCAAGCGCGTGCGTGTGTGCGCTTGTGTGTGTTTGCGCGCATGCGCGCGCGCGCGGGCGCGTGTGTGTGCATGTGTGCGTGTGCATGACTGTGTGCGCGTTTGATTACGTGTGAGGAATGAATGTTCAGAAGATGACTTAGGAACAAGAACCGTAACAAGAACAATAACATCAACACAGCACACATACTTACACGCACGCGGGGCGCGCGCGCGCGCACACACACACACACACACACACACACACACACACACACACACACACACACACACACACACACACCACATTCACCCCCCCCCCACACCAAAGCTTGCACACTGACATCTGTGGGCTCTCCAATTTACACACCTGCACCACCCCACTGATGAACACACACCAGCGCCCCACACGTCTACAGTATGCGCTGGGGGCCCTGAGAGATTCGAAGTCTTATCTCAGTTGACATGTGTTTCATCCTTTGTGTCTGTTATTGGAAAGGCCTGGTATGGTTTTGCCCCATTCTCTAGGAGTCGTCATAGTTTGGCCTTGAGATTATTCCAATGTTTGTTTGGTTCTTGCTCTTTCCTTAAAGTCTGGATGTGCGGCCACTTCCTCTCTTGATGTCAGATCAGAAAGATGGTCTATAGTGTAGTGGCTTTCCCTCTTGTTTGCTTAGGGAATTCTTCAGATTTCTTATCACATCAGATCGTCCTGCTGTTATCCAGTTCTTGTTGTTGGTTTTGCCAGTTAGTGTGTGTGCTCTCTCGTTTTTCCTTTAACTTCTGCACGCGGGGGCAGTACATCCATATGAGTCTTTCCGATGGAATGGTGCGCATTACTTCATGCCAAGTAGGACCACTCATTTCACTCTCCACATTTTGAAGTAGGTTCCTGGAGTCAGTCAGTATCATGGCTTTTTTTTGTTTTTTTTAAACTTGTGTGTTGGTGAGAGCCAGCAGAGCGCTGGTGTCACCGCTTCTACCTCCATTGCTAGACTTGAAGTTCTTAAACTGAACGCCCTATATTGTCTCCCTGGATAGTTCGGCCATTTTGCATCACTGTGTATCCCTAGCCTGACTTACTTTTCGTCTGCTTCTTGTGCAGGGTTTGTTTTAGTTGTCCTGCTAAAAATCTTGTGAGTTCGAGATTTTGCCGGTCGAGTATGGCTCATGCTTGGAGCAAAAGAATAAGCTTTCATTGAAAGTGTCTGTCGTACTTTCATAATTTTACAATATTATTTGTTTTTTTTTTGGTAGAGGCTAAGAGCCTAAGTTTTATTTTGTTGGAGAGTAAATTTTCACTCATGAGGCGAACCGCGGTGTGATTGGTTGAGGGCAAATTTACCGGGGGGGGGGGGGGGGGGAGACACTCATCCACCCTCTCTTCCGGTCATTGATTTCTCCTCCCCGTGTTTTCGTCCTTTGTTTGATGCATAATATTTGTGTGCATGTTTGCGGGTGAGAGTTCATTATAACATAATCCATTTTATGTATAAAAGGGCACAAATGCCCCAGGTGATGGTTTGAAATATTTCTTCTTTTTTATTTAAAGAAAGAAAAGTCTACCAGTGGTTGCTCAATCACCTGTCGATTCAATGCATAATACTATCTTTCTAAAATGTTACAACCTATGTCAGTTTTATATGGAAACAGATGGATAAATATTAATGAAGGATAACTCATGACAAATTTATTAGATTTTCATTAACATTTAGTTTTTTTTTTGTTAATTGAGATTAGGGCCTGTATCATGTGTGACATGACTTGACCAGTACAAGCCCTCTTTTCTTTACCTCAGTATTTTTTTATTTTTTGATGGACACTTATCTTTCTGTATTGGACGGACCTCATTTTTCTGCTTTTCATTCTTCTGTCTATCTGCTGCTTTCCTCCCTCTTATCTCCCTCTTACTCTCTTCTTTTCTTTGGCCTCGGCCAACTGACCACAACCCTCTGACACTGACCACACTGAAATCATGTCCCAAGCATGGTATTGACCCCAGCCTGAGGGCTTGCTTGGTTGTTTCTCTGGTGGCTGGCGGTCTGGCTGTATCCTCGGAACTTCTGGGCCTACCTCCTTCTTGGCCGCGGTGCTGGGGAGAGAGGTGCTGAGGCGACGGCGGGAGGGGCGTGGTGTGCTTCCACTGCCGGCTGGGATCAAGTCCCGACTTCCCTCAAGACATTATTGGACTTGGCTGACACAAGATGAGTGTGTTAGTTGTGGGAAGTGTCCGAGTGGTGTGGTAGTGGTCCAGGCCCCTCTGTCTCCTCTGCATTTTTTGTTTCTTTATTTTTCTTCTCCTTTCCTGAAAATTCAGGCCCTGTGGTGTGAATATATTTAGATTTTCCCTATTTCTTCTTTTCTTTCTAAGGGAAAATAGAGGTTAATTTGGGGCATCCCGGGGGACGGGGGGCTTAACATTGTTTTCTTTTATTCTTCTTTTCTTTGGCCGCTATCTAGTAGTTAATCTCTCTGTACCTTGCTCTTCTTTCCCCTCCTCTCTCCTGCCCTTCTGTCTGTCCTCTCTCTTCTGCCGGTGTTCCCACCCCCACTTGGTGTGTGTTCGCAGTGTGAGTGTGTTGTACTGTGCAATAAATATTGTCTTTGAGTGTATGTCCTGGGTCCTTGTGTTTTGTGGTGAGTGTGGTGTGGGTGCCTGACTCCACTCTCCCTGTGGTTCGGACCGCCGGGACCCCCAGTACCTGACACTAGTCTAGTTTGGGATTTATTACAATGGTCTTGAGTGATTGTATTCGAGTTGTTAGTATAGTTTGGAGTTTATTACACTGGTATGGGAAGGTTGTGTTGGAGTTGTTACTATGGTTTGGGGTTCGTTACAATGGTATGAAATGTTTGTATTTGAGTTATGAGTGTAGTTTGGGGTTTGTTACAAAAGTCTGAGATGTTTGTGTTCGAGTTGTTAGTATAGTTTGGGGCTTGCTACAATGGTATGAAGTGTAGGTTCTCTGGACTAGTAGGATGATTAGTCAGATGCTGAATCATATTTCATGATTGTAACAACAACAAGAACAACAACAACAACAACAAAAAATACTACTACTACTACTACTACTACTACTAAAGATGATATTGTTAATAATAATGATGATGATGATGATGATGATAATGATAATAATAATAAAATGATGATGATGATGATGATGATGATGATAATAATAATATGTCGTCACTTCGCCTAGTGCGGTGACAGGAATACCCAAATGTGAAAGGGTACCCCCTTTAAATCCATCCACCCGCCCCACTCTAAAGCTATTAACACCACAGAACAAAGAATACAAAACACCGAATAACAGGTGCGACAAACTAACAACTTTTATTCAGATTGGCACTCACACACGCACCACCACCAAAAACAAGTAAAACAGATCTTCAAACAATAACACACCAATCATCAATAATATTAAAAAAAAAATAGTAATGTCCCGACACCCCACCTCCAGATCCCGGGAGCCTCAAAGGACCCCAACCCACACAGGGTTAATAATATCGGACCAAGGATACTACGGGGGGGTATCGCGTGGTAACTTGGGGCTGGGTCGTCCAGAGGGGAAGGATGGCCTACAGAACCCAATGTGCCCACGCAATACAAACTACTAAGGGGACACACAACACCCCCTAAAAAAAAAAAACCGAACAATTCACTACAATTCCCCCTCCACACAATATACATATACAAATATATCAAATATATATATATATATATATATACATGATCATCAACAGCTCATATACAATACCATTCCATTCACCCTTCACACACTCGAACCGTCTTTATTTTCTTTTTTTTTCACAATCAATTTTTCACACCTCAACTTTTCCCCTTCCCTCGTGGGCATTTACAGTTTGGGCACTCGTGACCACACTGTCACTGAGGTCTTGATGCCACGGTAGATGAAGCTCCGAACAATGCCAAATCAATAATGTCACTAAGTTCAACACAAAGTCACTAATTTCAAAACACCGTAACACAAAACTGAAGACGACGAAGGGCTCAGCTGCTCAGCAGATCTCAACAGCAGAAGGGAAGCTTCGACGCTCGAAGGATGCTCTCGACCCCTCCGGTCGTCTGTGACGATGACCTAGAGGTCAGCTACACCGACGACGACAAGCCAAGGCAATACCCGGTACGATGCCCCAGACCGGAGGATGCAGCAACAAAAAAAGATATTAAACCATGTCGATGCCTGGAGTTACGATGACGACGAAGACGACACACAAGACGAACACCCGCCAAAGCAGCACCAGGCCGGAGAAACCCGCGCTCTCCTTTGAAATGCGTGGAAGCTGTAGGCAGACACCGAAACACCGAATACTTCTCCAAGGAACTCCGAGCTGTCACCAGGACCCGCCGATGGACTTCCAGGCAGCCCACTAAACCAAGTGGCAAAACTGCCTCACCAGACACTGGATCAGACCTCCGTCTCAAGCCAGGAGTCGCAAAACAACTGTACTAGATAGTCAAAAAGACAGACGACACCTAGAGGTGACAGACACCATGAAACTGACAAGGCCACACCCTGACTGCAACCAATCGTCTATAGGCTGCCCAGCGAACGACACGACACCACTCCAGATAAGGGCATGAATATCGACAATTCTAAACATAGGAACACTGTGTATCGGCACAGACTCCAC
>JADBJO010010543.1:0-20000 GCA_016801955.1 Conus betulinus | reverse complement strand
TCATTCCATGTCGTGAACAATTCCAAAACAGGCTTTTGAAGTGTGTCAGGACTTGTGCCCAAGTTCCTGATGGTTTTGGATGTTTACTTGTGAGGGGAGTATGTCGACGGAAAACATGGATCGCTTGGGTAGGCTGTTGGAAAAAAAGAGAAAGATGACTTTGCTTGGGCAGGCTTTTGGAAAAAAAAAGGAAAAATATGTTGAAGTTTGTTTCTGCACTAGCCTGTTCATGTCAAAGCTGCTGAGCGCTAACCAGATATCTGAGGGTGACTGATTTTGTTACCTGTAGGATGGGTCGTTGAAGTAGAAAGACCAGTTGACGGCGCAATAAGGACACCAAGACTAAATAAGGATGCTTGCCTAATAGTTGATTTGTTTTAACATGGGAGGCGTCTTCGACTGGCCTAAGTCAGAGCCATCCAGGAAAGGCAGGGTGAACAAAATGAAGAGAAAGGGAAAAAAAAATGAAGATACATATTTTAGATAAAGAACGATGTGATGTATAATCATGTTTTTCCTTTTTCTTTAATGCACTTTTTGTCCCTGGATGGAGGAAGAGCATAGTTTGTCTGCTGAGAGGGGCACAGGCACAGTAAGTGATTTTGAATAGCATGTCAGTGAGAGGTTACAAAGACTGGAAACTGGGAAAGAAATGATATAGGTCCGTGAGGACCAGGAAACTTTATGGGAGTCGAATATTTGTGTAGCGCTGTGGATACGAACCTTGAAAGAAAAGTGTTTTTGCCCCATGAGGACCCGTTTCTGTATTCAGTTAAAATGTGTCCGACTGGCTGGTTTAGGAAACAAATATCAAACAAACGAACCAAAGTGACAAAATGAAAAAACTCCAGAGTGCACAGACAAGCAAAACATGGTTGTGACTGCGCAGAAAAAGATCGAATTATCCTTTATGAGTTGATATACCTTCACAGACAGTTCTCACATCAAAGGCTTCTTCAACGCGTGTGCTTTCCACTCCAGAGTTAAAGTTTTTGTGATGTCCTCCGTCATCTGACTTCTGTTTTCGTATACTAAATATCTGGCCATTTTGACATAGAATGACGTTTTTCTGTACAATATCAAACAGTTCAAGTTTGACTAATCGACACAGAGCTGCATTTGTAATGTGTTTTTTGACTGTTTTAAAGCACAGAAACACTAAAAATAACTAAGCTTTAACCAAACTAAGTTTTTAAAACACACCGAAAAGGTAATGGATAAAGACTCAACGGACTTGTTGATGACGTGGTCCAGTTTCTCATAGCCCCTGAAAAAAATTATCACATCATATTATGAAAGAAAACAGGCATGTGCTTTCCTTACAAGTCACAATAAACGTTTTAATAATGGAGAAAACCCAAGATAGCTGCCGAAACTGGGGCTAGAAGGCAAAACTGCGAATTTGAAAAGTTTCGGTGTGTTTAATTGCATTCCTAGTATAAAGTTCCAATCTTAAATTAGGTCTTTGATAACTAAAACAACAGGAGGGTATTGGATATGATTAATTCTTAAGGTACAAAAAGTAAAACACATCCACAAGATAAAACTGCGAAGAACAAGGTTGATTGAAAGTAAAACGTCATCCACAAGACGAAACAGCGAAGAACAAGGTTGACTGATTGTTTTCCTCAGCTTGTAGAGGAAGTTCATTCTTCATTTTGGGTTCACATCTGCCCTGTTTACGAACTCTCTCTCTCTCTCTCTCTCTCTCTCTCTCTCTCTCTCTCTCTCTCTCTCTCTGTGTGTGTGTGTGTGTGTGTGTGTGTGTGTGTGTGTGTGTGTGTGTGTGTGTGTGTGTGTGTGTGTGTGTGCGCGCGCGCGCGCGCGCGCGCATTTATTTTAGTGCAGTACTTACTCTGATACATATTTTGCGGCCAAACAAAAGAGGATCTGAGGTGAGCTGAAATTCAGGAACGCTACTTGCTGGCCAGAAGGTGATAAGCAATGCATTTCATCAAAGTCGCCTGCGAAAAACACATCTCGATCCTCTTGTGAATGTCCAAGATGGCTGCAGACGTAGGTGAGTTTTACTCTATAACTAGTCTCAATTATCTGTTTTCGAAATTGTGCATAAGGTGTGAGATTTTTTTTTTTCCGTTTTTTTTTTTTTTTCAGAAGCTGTTTTACCGTTTGATTGTTTTTCAAAACTCCTTCGCCAAATCAAATAGAAAAAAATGTCTACGAAAAAAAATGTCTACATTTTTCTGTTCTGGAGATGATGCCCTTATTTTAAAAGAATCTATCAACTGTTGCAAGCTAGTCTGTTCAAGATCTATTCACGTGCCAATGACACATTTGCCATTCTTTTAACAGACAATCATGCCTTTCTAAAAGGCAAGAAAGCTCTGACGCACACCATGTGATGAACCAAACTGAAACAGGTCCTCATGGAATGCTGGAATTTGACATTTGACAGACACTGTGGTCCTCATGGAATGCTGGAATTTGACATTTGACAGACACTGTGGTCCTCATGGAATGCTGGAATTTGACATTTGACAGACACTGTGGTCCTCATGGAGTGCTGGAATTTGACATTTGACAGACACTGTGGTCCTTATGGAGTGCTGGAATTTGACATTCGACAGACACTGTGGTCCTCATGCAGTGCTGGAATTTGACATTCGACAGACACTGTGGTCCTCATGCAGTGCTGGAATTTGACATTTGACAGACACTGTGGTCCTCATGGAATGCTGGAATTTGATATTTGACAGACACTGTGGTCCTTATGGAGTGCTGGAATTGACATTTGACAGACACTGTGGTCCTCATGGAATGCTGGAATTTGACATTTGACAGACTCTGTGGTCCTCATGGAGTGCTGGAATTGGCATGACATTCGACAGACATTGTGGTCCTCATGGAATGCTGGAATTGGCTTGACATTTGACAGACACTGTGGTCCGCATGCAGTGCTGGAATTTGACATTTGACAGAAACTGTGGTCCTCATGGAATGCTGGAATTTGACATTTTACAGACACTGTGGTCCGCATGCATGCAGTGCTGGAATTTTACATTTAACAGACACTGTGGTCCGCATGGAATGCTGGAATTTTACATTTGACAGACACTGTGTGGTCCGCATGGAATGCTGGAATTTGACATTTGACAGACACTGTGGTCCTCATGGAATGCTGGAATTTGACATTTGACAGACTCTGTGGTCCTCATGGAGTGCTGGAATTGGCGTGACATTCGACAGACATTGTGGTCCTCATGGAGTGCTGGAATTGGCGTGACATTCGACAGGCATTGTGGTCCTCATGGAGTGCTGGAATTGGCTTGACATTGGACAGACACTGAAGTCCTTATGGAGTGCTGGAATTGGCTTGACATTGGACAGACACTGTGGTCCTCATGGAGTGCTGGATTTTGACATTGGACAGACACTGTGGTCCTCATGGAGTGCTGGAATTGGCTTGACATTGGACAGACACTGTGGTCCTCATGGAATGCTGGAATTTGACATTGGACAGACACTGTGGTCCTCATGGAGTGCTGGAATTTGACATTGGACAGACACTGTGGTCCTCATGGAGTGCTGGAAATTGGCTTGACATTGGACAGACACTGTGGTCCTCATGGAGTGCTGGATTTTGACATTGGACAGACACTGTGGTCCTCATGGAGTGCTGGATTTTGACATTGGACAGACACTGTGGTCCTTATGGAGTGCTGGAATTGGCTTGACATTGGACAGACACTGTGGTCCTCATGGAGTGCTGGAATTGGCTTGACGTTTGACTCTTTTCAGCAGACTTTGTGGAGACCTTGGTCATGGGTCATCCAAAGTTGTGACATTTGAAGCGTTTTGTTTTTAAAGACATTCACATTTCTTAAATAATAAAATCTGATTTCTTGCGCCGAGAAAGAAAACGTTTTACGGCATGTAGGGTAGGTTAGATAGAAACTGATTTTCAACAAAATACAAATGGAACTAGTTTTTATGGTGAATATATCCTGCCTAACAGAAACATTTTAATGAGGGGCATACAATGTGTCTTCATATTAATGCAACAAATACTACTACTACTACTACTACTACTACTACTACTACTACTACTACTACCACTACTACTACTACTACCACCATTTCTGCTACTAATCCAAAAGCACAGGGATTTTGCCAACGAAGAAAAAAAAACGCCAACCACCTGAACTGGAGTCGACAACTAAGGAAATGTCGCTTATAGCCCGGCCCCAAATTGAGGCTAAAAAGAAAGCTGAACAATTTGACATAAAGTAAAAAAAAATCTCTGGTCTCCTTTCTTGCAAACCTAACCAAGGTCCTTGGAAATGCTTGGAGCTCTTTCAGATGAATTGGTTCCTCCAATTCTGGAAAATATAGTAGTACTTTATCCTTCATCAACCTCTACCACTCTCATCCTCTCCTCTCTCTCTCTCTCTCTCTCTCTCTCTCTCTCTCTCTCTCTCTCTCTCTCTCTCTCTCTCTCTCTCTCTCTCTCTCTCTCTCTCATGAGTGATATGGAAATTTTAAGTATGATTTTGTTTTGGTTATTTGTATCACTGGTACTGTTCATATTGTTATTGAAACCTATTCTCTGTAGATATTAACTTGTTTTTAATTACCGCCACTATTCCACCACCTCCTCATCATCCATGCTACTTTTCCGCTGGACTGCCTGACTCTATTTGCCCTTTGTCTTGTCTTGTTTTTTATGTTCATTTACTATCGTCTACAGTTCTTGTCTGCCTTTATGACCCATCTTTTTTTCATTGTGTCCATTGTGCACCACGCCAGCTTTTCTGTTGGGATCTGACACTAAGTACCGAGGCTGTGAACCCTTATACCTCTTGCCCTCTCTTTTAGCAAATACACCCCATGGTCTTAACACGACCACGATGATTACAGCAACAACAACAGCATCAACAACAACAACAAAATCAACATCAGCAACAACAATAACAACAACAAAAACAACAACAGAAACAGCAACATCAACACACACCAAAAAGCTTTAGAGCCTTTAAAATGATAACTTATGAGTACAGCTTGTACCCTGTGCCTAGCTTGATCAGTTTCAAATTGTAATGACTACATGTGGAAGTCAAAACACGAAAACGGAAGCTGAAACTCTGAGCCGCCAGACGAACACAACAAACATGAGAGTAACAAGCCCTGACCTGTTGGTCTTCTTCAGGCCAGGTAACAACAAACATGAAAGTAACAAGCCTTGACCTGTTGGTCTTCTTCAGGCCAGATGATAACAAACAAAACAACTGAAATGAATATTTTGTGAGGAACTACAAATGTGGGTGAACGGGGAAGGGTTGGGGGAGGAGAAGGAGGATGATGTCGGGAGAGAGGGGGAGTGAAAAAGACGACCTGGAAATGCAAATGTTCAATCCCTCACTGACAGCATTGAGAATCACTGAGTTCCTGCCTTGACCTGAACCACTTGCTATGTGTGCACAGAGTCAGTCAGCTTTCATCTTCTGGATGACAACTTCTTAACCCCTTTACTGTCCCAGCTCGGAAATTTTTCGGGACCAAAAGTGCATTCTGTGCACCTGTGTAGCCCGGAAAATTTTCGGAGTGATGACACGATGTAAAACAAAACAACTTACCCAATCACAAGTGAAGAGAAAAAGAAATGGTACTTCAAGATCAACTGAAAGCAGTCTACAATGTACATTAAGTCAGTGGACCGAATATCAAAGTTTTATTCCAAGTAGTTTATAAGACAGAGTGAAGTAAACATTGCAAGTGACGGTATAGCAATTTATTCCCTGGCACATATGGTGCATTTGCACTTAGCAATGAAGGGGTTAATGAGTCCCGTCTTCAGGAGTTGTGACAGCTTTCCCACAATACATAACCTTGAACCCCACCCGCAATTGTGCTGTGGGAATTGCTGAGGGTAAGACGTCACAATCCAATGAACTCCCAATGCTGAGGGCAAGACGTCACAATCCAAGGAACTCCCAATGCTGAGGAAAAGACGTCACAATCCAAGGAACTCCCAATGCTGAGGAAAAGACGTCACAATCCAAGGAACTCCCAATGCTGAGGGCAAGACATCACAATCCAATGAACTCCCAATGCTGAGGGCAAGACGTCACAATCCAAGGAACTCCCAATGCTGAGGAAAAGACGTCACAATCCAAGGAACTCCCAATGCTGAGGGCAAAGACGTCACAATCCAATGAACTCCAATGCTGAGGAAAGACTCACAATCCAAGGAACTCCCAATGCTGAGGGGCAAGACAATCCAATGAACTCACAATCCAATGAACTCCCAATGCTGAGGAGGTCACAATCCAATGAACTCCCAATGCTGAGGGCAAAAGACACACAATCCAATGAACTCCCAATGCTGAGGGCAAGACGTCACAATCCAATGAACTCCCAAGCTGAGGGCAAGACATCACAATCCAATGAACTCCCAATGCTGAGGGCAAGACATGCTGAGGGCAAGACATCACAATCCAATGAACTCCCAATGCTGAGGGCAAGACTCACAATCCAATGAACTCCCAAGGGTGAGGGCAAGACATCACAATCCAATGAACTCCCAAGGCTGTGAGGGCAAGACGTCAGGGTCACAATCCAATGAACTCCCAATGCTGAGGGCAAGACATCACAATCCAATGAACTCCCAAGGGTGAGGGCAAGACATCACAATCCAATGAACTCCCAAGCTGAGGGCAAGACGTCACAATCCAATGAACTCCCAAGGCTGAGGGCAAGACGACATCACAATCCAATGAACTCCCAATGCTGAGGGCAAGACATCACAATCCAATGAACTCCCAAGGCTGAGGGCAAGACATCACAATCCAATGAACTCCCAGTGCTGAGGGCAAGACATCACAATCCAATGAACTCCCAGTGCTGAGGGCAAGACATCACAATCCAATGAACTCCCAATGCTGAGGGCAAGACATCCCAAATGAAAGACATCACAATCCAATGAACTGAGGGGGCAAGACATCACAATCCAATGAACTCCCAATGCTGAGGGCAAGACGTCACAATCCAATGAACTCCCAAGGCTGAGGGCAAGACGTCACAATCCAATGAACTCCCAAGGCTGAGGGCAAGACATCACAATCCAATGAACTCCCAAGGCTGAGGGCAAGACATCACAATCCAATGAACTCCCAATGCTGAGGGCAAGACATCACAATCCAATGAACTCCCAAGGGTGAGGGCAAGACATCACAATCCAATGAACTCCCAAGGGTGAGGGCACATCACGTCACAATCCAATGAACTCCCAAGGGTGAGGGCAAGACATCACAATCCAATGAACTCCCAATGCTGAGGGCAAGACGTCACAATCCAATGAACTCCCAAGGCTGAGGGCAAGACATCACAATCCAATGAACTCCAGTGCTGAGGGCAAGACATGAACTCCCAGTGCTGAGGGCAAGACATCACAATCCAATGAACTCCCAGTGCTGAGGGCAAGACATCACAATCCAATGAACTCCCAAGGCTGAGGGCAAGACATCACAATCCAATGAACTCCCAAGTGCTGAGGGCAAGACATCACAATCCAATGAACTCCCAATGCTGAGGGCAAGACGTCACAATCCAATGAACTCCCAATGCTGAGGGCAAGACGTCACAATCCAATGAACTCCCAAGGCTGAGGGCAAGACATCACAATCCAATGAGCTCCCAAGGCTGAGGGCAAGACATCACAATCCAATGAACTCCCAAGGGGGGACAGTGGAGGAGGGAAAACTGAAGGCAAGGGAACCAGAGGAAGGCCACAGCCCGGTCGGCCCCGCCGCAGCCCCGGCACCGGCAATCCACAGGCAGCAGTCAGTCAATGTCAAGTCGTCATAAGGCAACCCACCGGAGGAGACACTGCACTGCTGCCGAGTCACTTCGGTGGTGTTCAGTGGCGCCTGATCTGATCTAACATACGCAGGACACCACCTACTAAGCCCCCTACTGACGACAATAATTCCTTAGTCGCGGAGCCGGCGTGAGTGAGCTCTCCCTCCGGAGGGCGCCACCACGTCCGTCCAACGACAGCCCCCATGGACTCGCCGATACGGTGACCCCGACGGAACCAAAAACAAGACCACAGACGTGGAGAGGACATCCAAAACTGAGGTCACCATGAGAGCAGGGCATGAAGGGCCACAGAATTTGAGACATTTTTTTTATGCTGATCGATGGGAATGAGGATGATGAAGATGATGCTACGGATTTCCATTTTCGGTCTGAGACTACATGACAGGGCTGTACTCTACGCTTCCTTTCATAATATATCCCGGCGTCAACCAGGCCCGAGAGATACAGGCACCTGCAGTGTTGGTCAGGAAATTTGAGCCACACTCTCAGAAACGCATCCATTAAGTGGATGAAACTCGACTGTGTGGTCCCAGTCTTCCCAACTGAGTCCGCAGCAAACTCAACTCTGGGTAGGAGCCGGTCGGAACAGAAAAAACCACATGACTCTGATGGGATTCGAACCCACGACCTCCCAGCCGGGAGTCCGCGACGCTAACCACTTCGGAATCAAGCAATTTTAAGAATAGCCACTGCTGGCAGAGATCCAAACAGAAAACAACAACTGAAGCACTGGGCCATCAAATAATCACAACAAACATTAAAATAACAACCCAGACCTACTGGCCGGATGAAGACAACAAAGAAACAAACAGCATATCTATCTATCTGTCTATCTATTTATCTATCTATCTGTTTATCTATCTATCTATCTATCTATCTATCTATCTATCTATCTATCTATCTATCTCACCTACGATGTGTTCAAATGCACTAGAGTGGAAATCATGAGTGGGTGAATAATTCTTAGCTACTATGAAATCATTTGAGGGGTTGGATTTGAAGTAAGGATATGTGAGGGGGTGGGAGATAGAAGGAAAGGACGACATTGATATACAAATACTTGATCCTTCACTGACAGCAAAGGCAATCACTGAGTTCAAACTTTCAAACAGAATTACTGGCTAATGCCTTCAAACAGAATTACTGGCTAATGCCTCCTAAGTGTAAGCTTTTATCTCCTGGACGAGAATTCCTCAGTGTTCCTTCTCTTCAGCAGTGTGACAGTCCTTTCACGATACTTAACGTAGAACACCACATCTGATGTGTGACAGTCCTTCCACGATACGTAACGTTGAACACCACATCTGTTGTTGTGTGGCTGTCCCCCTGCAATAAGTAACGTAGAACACCACCTCTGATGTTGTGTGGCAGTCCTCCCACGGTACGTAACGTAGAACGCCACCTCTGATGTTGCGCTATTTCAAATGCCGTGGGTGAAACGTCACACGATCCATTCAACTCCAAGGTAGAGCAGCGAAAGATAGAAAATGTTGATGGATGAGAACGATGCACAGAAGCGAGTTATCAAAAGTGAGCCTTAAACAATAAAAAAAAGAAGGAACATATTTCAGTCTATACTTAGAGATGCAAACCAAATGAAAGGGAAATTACTTGGATTCAACAGACAGCACTACCAAAGTGACCACTCAGTGAGAATAAGGTCATGGATTTCAACAGACAGCACTGCCAAAGTGACCACTCAGTGTGAGTAATGTAAGGTTCAAAGTATATAGTGACCGTAGGCAGAGGTCAGAACACGGACACAAAAGCTAAAGCCAGTGGCCACCAAATGAACACAAACAAACATGAAAATATCAGCCTTCACTTAGTTGTTGTCTTTAGACCCGACGACGACAGCAAACATAGTAACTAAGAGCTGTTCATCCACACTTCTCCCCCCCCCCCCCCCTTACCTGTTGTTATTGTTGTCCAGCCTGATGAAGACATTAAATTATCAGCTGGAATGATTATGTGTATGTGTATATCTACACCTCTCTATACAACAAAACATAAATGTCAAGTGTGTATATGTGTATGAGTGGCAAAGAATGGACTTGTGACTGTCAGGTGTGTATATATATGAGTGGTAAAGAACGGAAAAAAAGAAAATTCCAAAATCCTTGCCACTACACTTCCATGCAAATCAGTCAAAAAGATCGTGCCAAAACGTGAATAAAACACACTCACACACGCACGCACGTTAAGTTTGTGTCAGTACAGTTTAACTCTGGCGGAGAGGTAGTGTTCACGAGTTCAGGGTTGGAGGAAGGAGGCAAGAGAGTGAAGTGGCACTCGGATTTCAACGTTGAGTCGAGTGGGATCGCTGTCCCAGTGCAGTGGGGTCATTTTTGTCTGCTTCGGTGCAGATCAGCGGCTGGTCCTTAACCTTTTGGGGTTTGGAGGAAACCGCTGCGTGTTTGGGGGAATCTCTGTTCCAAACACTGGCACATCTTCCCTTTGGTCGCCCCAGACCGGTTTCCCTTGGTGGGGAACGGCTGAACAGCCCCTGGGTTCTTCGCTGGGCCAGGAGCTGACCAGCATATCTACCTCTTCATCTCCCCCTTTCACCCGCCGTTTTGGTGAGTTTCGTACTCAGTTATTTAGGCAAGTTTTTTTGTTGTTTTTTTTTTTTTTTTTTTTTTATTTTTTTTTTTTTTACAAGTTTAAGTTCATGGTTAGAACATTCTCTTATAGTTCTTGTGTGTTGTTACCTTTACTGGTAACGTTTTCCTTAGATACAAATTCTCCCGTTTTATTAGGTTTCCTGGGCACCTTGGAAAAAGGTACAAACCTTGGTGACCAAGTCAAGTTTTTGCACTCCTACGTAGCCAGGAATCCAGTCAGAAGGGGTCTTAATTTGTCTTTGGGGAGAAATTAGTCTGTTTTTGGTTAGATTAAGGTTCTAAGACTGGGTTCCTTATTCATATATGTCTATATTGTCTATTTCTTTCCTTCTCTTATAGTTAGCTGTCTTTAATTGACAAACACTCGGGACGAACGCATCACGCTAATTGGAGTGCCTGTGTGACTAAGATTAAGTCGGAAAATAAGGGTCTCCTATCCGACGCCCACGCTTTGGACTCGTCCCGTCGTGTTTATCTGTTTTTGTTAGCCCTCTCTTTGTGTCATATTTGTATTGTTTTAAGAATAATTTCAGTATTTTATCCCATTGTGAAAAAGGGATGAGATGTTTGATAGTTGTTTTCCAGTATAAATTATAGAAAACAAATGGGTAGACTTGATCAAATAGAGTCCCCGCTCACGGTACACACGCATGCGCGCATGCACACCCAGAGACACACCCTGATAATTTGCCCTGTACACGTATTGATCGTCGCTGCAGGGCGTTGACCCTGTTTGTCTCAGAAGGCCGGATCCACCTCTGGACACCCCTGGAGGTCTGTCACGTCCACCCCTCCCATCTTCTGGAACTGACGACGTGGGACGGGGACCGGGACTTCTTCAACGCTGCTGTTCTGGCTGATGTGGCCCTGGATGTGGGACAATTTAGAGCTGACCGTGCGTCGCAGGAACTCGGACTTGGGTGATGTCTAAGTGTATTCGTGCTTGTGTTGTGTTGCCGTGGACGTGGGACTGAAATAGGAGTGAATTACATGCAGGCTGGCATGGTTGACGAGGAAATGGTGAAGTCTGGCTGTTTGGAGTGACTGAGTGGAAATGGTTGTGATTGCTTTGGTGGTGTGAAGGTTTTTTTTGACCTGTCTTGAATCTTATTTAGTCTGTCTCTCCTCTATCGTTCTTCTTTCATTATGAAATTCTTTAATTAGTTGGGCTGGTAGTGGGAGTCCCGGGGGGAAGGAGGTTTTGCTTTTCTTGGCTTTTGGGGTATTTTGTTCCATAGGTAACTTAGAACTGATAGGTTCTTTCCCCTCTTCTTTACCATTCTATTCTTTTGGTCTCTCCTCTGTCTTCAGTCTTCTTTGGTTAGGCCTCTCTCCCCATATGGAATGAATGAGTATTGTCGATTTATAATTAATAAAACTGTTATTGTCTTTGTAAATCCTTGGGTGGTCTGGTTGAGTGAGTGTTGGGTGTTTGCTATCAGTTATTGCCAGTGTCGAATTTTCCCTTGTCTTTTTCCCTCCCTTACAAGGTCCTTAACCTTGACATCTTGGTGGAGATGCGGGGTACTAAGGGATGTAATTCGACACTTGGCAGGATATTGGCGGCACCCTCTCGCGCTTGTCCGGGGCGCTCTGGAATTGTGTTGTGTTGTGTGTTCGTTCGTCCGGTCCCTAGTTTGTAGTGGGTGGTTGGCTGGGTGGGGCCCTAGAGTGTAAGGGGGTCCCCAGGGGCGGACCAGGTTGGGACTGTTGGGGGGGGAGACCCGTGTTTTTCGTCGCGGTCGCCGGCACTCCCGTTCTGTGTGTCCGTCCGTTTCCGTGTTGTAGTATAGTGTTTTCGTACTCCGCTAGTTTCCGCCTTCTCTCTTCCGTGCGGCCTCCTGGTTGTATCTAGTGCATGACTAGAGGTTGGGTGGAGATAGTTGGTGGGGGAAATCGTTTTCTTTGTGCAGAGTCGTCGATGTCAGTATTTGTGCTGACTTAGGTTTGCGGTTGTTTGGCAGTACCCGAGTTGCTGAGAGTAGTGAGGTGAGTATAGGTAGGTCGACCTGCCTCCTGCCATAGTAGCTAGTCCTCTTGCTCTCTGGTGTTAGTGGTTTGGCCCTGTGTAAGGATCCTCTTATGCTTATTTAAAAAAAAAAAAAAATCGTACGTACTTTGTGATCTTTGGTAAAAGGGAGTATCCCCTTCTTTTCTTTTTTTTTTAAAAGTCTTTTCGATTTCATTTGCATAGCTCTTTTGAATAAAAATGCCTGTTACTGGTAGTCAGGTGTTTTTTTTTTTTTTCAATTCATGCCTAGTGTGTGTGTGTGAATTGGTGTGGGAGGAATAAAGCTGTCAGTGGTGTGTATGGATAGAAAAACACTAATTAGGTTAAAGGTGTTTTTCCACTGTGCCTCTGTGCATTAGCTTTTCCCCCTCCCCACCGTCACTCCTACCGGCACCCCAGGTAAAGTGGACCTTGTTTGACCCAGTCGCCTACCGCCTCCGCATTCCGTCTCTTCTCTGCACGTGTTTTTTCGGGTTTAGTGACAGGTCGCTGCATCTTTTCCGCTCCTCATCATGTGTGGCACGCGTGCTGCTGTTTGGGGAACAGGTGTAAGGTCGTGAGGTTATTGACCCGACTAGCGGTTCGTTTTTGTTTCTGTCGCCGTCGTTTGTGTAATGTTAGTCCTTCACTGATAGCGAATCATATTGTCAGTTCGTGGCAATTCTCGGTTTATCAGTGGACAGTTCGTCTGTCAAGCCCAAGTTTAAGATTGTGCTTCCGACACTTTCGGGAGTGAGTTTTTGTCGCGTTTTCTTTTTGTATTTAGTTAAAAAAAAAAATTAATTGCTTTACTTCCCTTCTTGCATGCCAGCTGTCAGTAAAGGTATATAGAGCGGTGATTTCCAGTCAGGCTGGTTGGCCCACTTTGAGTGTTTGAAGGAAGTTGTTTTCACCTGTAGATAGCAGTTTTATTCATTGTGGTATGGCAGGCGAGATCGTGGCCTGACTTGGATAACTTTGAGAGTTTTCGCGTTTTTTTTTTTTTAGATGTCGGTTGGATATAGTTGATTGATTATTCGATTATATCATTTTCACTTACGGTGTTAGAAGTTTTTGGTACTTTCGATCAGTTGCGTTTATCCTTGAAGACACACCCACATTTTGGGGTCGTGGGTGGTGTGTCGATTTACTGGTGGTACTTAGGTTGTGGTGTTACCACTTCAGTGTGTCGTAACTATACCTGGCAAAGAGGCACTTGGTTTCGCCTTTGATCTCTTTGATCTCTTTTCGCTCTGTGCTGTTGGGTGCACATTGATTTTATACTCGGGTGTCGTATTATTTGTTTGTCCGTGCTTACTTTTCGTGCCCCAGGGAAGGGCACTTTTCACTTTGTCGTTTTTGGGCTGTAGTGGGTCTGCTATCCTTAGCTGTGAGATCCTTCAGCGTTGTTTGAACTTATTTGGACATTGATTTGTTTAGTGATTTGAAGTCTCCATACTTTATAGGTTTCCATCTTCCTGGTGTGTAGGAGGGTCAAGGTGACTTAACTGTAGGTATTCCATTGCCAGCGTGGTTGAAACGTGTTTGTCTTTTCTCTTTTGTTTTAGGCTAATCTTATTCCATTGTCTACAGCTGTGGCATATCGAGGGATTGTAGCCCTTTGACGGATAGCCTTGTCTTCAATTACCTTGTGGTTTTTCTTCCCCATTTTCTTTCTTGACATCGCGGTGTGCATTCTTCGAGCTTTGCAAAATGGCAGAAGGGGAGGATCGCAGAATGACCCGATCTCGTGTGGCGATGGGTGTGCTACCCAGCATGGCCACACTGTGGACCGCCGCACAACTCAGGTTACACTGGTCCCTCTACCCAAGTTGTTTTCTCTGCGGGTGGTACTCAGCCACCTGTGACTACTTCCCCTTCAGTCATCGTTGACAGGTCCCCTCCTGGATCGCCGTCCCTTCGCGGGCCACCTCTCGACCTCACATCGCCGCCCACTTCACCATCCTATCGAGGAGCTTCGTTATGGGCCCTCGCCTGTTCCTCCTCGTTTTCTAGGGCCTGTACCTCCAGATCCCTTTGTCGTTATGAGGATGGAGAAAGAAGAGAGGGAAGCTAAAGAAAGGCGTGAAAAAGAAGAGAGGGAAGCTAAGGAGAGAAGAGAGGAGATGAAGAGAGGAGAGGAGAGAAGAGAGAGAGAGGAGAGGAGGAGGGAGAGAAGAGAGAGGGAGAGAAGGGAGAGAGAGAGAAGTGGAAGATGGAGATGGAAGAGAGGAGGAGGAGAGAGAGAGAAAAAGAGACCGTCAGTGGAGGAGGGAGTTGGAAGAGAGAAGAATGGAGAGAGAGGAGAAAGAACAGAAGGATAGGCTTGCGAAAGAAGAGGCTCAGAGACAGGTGGAAACTGGATTTTCAGGCAAGACTGGAGGAGGAGAGAAATAAGATCCGCGCAGAATTTCTGGAACAACTGTCTGTCCACTCGGAAGGAGAGACTCATGATCTGTGCAGAACTCTGGAACTCCTCGACGTGTCATAGGGAACGCGCAGACACTCGAACAACCGCCGTTGGCTCCACCTAAGCTCCGCATGCCAGTGTATCATGCGAGTGAATCTATAGACACGTACATTGAACACTTCGAGATTGTAGCGGAGGCTTACCAGATGTCGGACGAGAAAAAAGGCCCTCTACCTGATTGGGAACTTAACTGGAAAGGCCAAGGAAGCATTTACGGATATCCCACGCGGTGCCAGTTACACTGAACTGAAGGCTGCCCTTCGTCGTAGGCTACATATGACTCCAGAGTCATACCGGAAGCAATTCCGTACCATGAAGAAGTCATCTGATGAGACCTTCCATCAGTTTGGAGAGCGCCTTCGACGTACGATGGACTACTGGTTAGAGGCATCAGAGATGAGCGTGAAGGACTGTTTTTACAGAACAGCTTATGAATTCAGTGTCCACTGAGCTTCGTTATAAGTTGGCGCGAGACGTCCCCAAGACGTTCGCCAAAGCCATTAAGGTTGCTGAAGCCTTTGCCGATGCCAGGCGCCACTTCAAAACCTCTAACTTTGGAGGCCCAACGAAACTACAGAGCTGGAGGGGAAAGAGTCCAAGCTAACTTCGTCCACGGAAGATGCAAAATCGGGTCAAACAACAAAGTCTCGTAATGGATCTAGGGTCTGCTTTCGGTGTGAGGAGGAGGGACATATAGCGAGAAATTGTCCCACTTGGGGCAAAAAGTCTCTAAGCAAAATGTTTCCCGGGCCAGTGTTGCTTTTGGAGAGATCGAGGTGACCACACCTACATGCCCCACGTTTCCCTCAGTCGTGTGTGGCAAGGTGGTTGAAGCAATTAGAGACTCCGGTGCTACCGCTGTGTTCGTGGACCAGCGGCTAGTTCCTGAGGATGTTCCCCGCGGCCAAGACTGCCAGGTTACAGGAGTTGAGTCATTTTCAGGCGACTCGTCCCACAGTACTGGTGGAAGTTTCAACTCCTTACTTCAAGGGTAAGGTGTGGGCTTAGCTCTTCATCAACCTGCCTATTCCCTTCTTATTGGCAACACTGTCAGCTTTGAAAATGGAGAGGACAAGCCAGTTTCTACAGAGCTCCCCCCGGAAGTAGTTGTAGCAGCTGTTACACGTTCTCAGGCCCAGAAGGAAAAGGAAGCTTTAAAGCCCCTCTTGAAACCCTTGTCCTCACATGACACTGTATCTTTGGACCCAGATGCTGTGCTGAACTTACAAAGGACGGATCCAACCCTGAATACTGTGCGAGAGTTAGTGGGCAAGCCCCCAAAGACGTTTCACAACGGTTCGACCCAGTTTGTAAAACGTCGTGGCCTGATACATAGGCGTTACACTACGCCTACTATGACTTCCTCTCAGCTGGTTGTGCCCAAGGCTCTTCGAAATACTGTGCTGCGGTTGGGCATGATACACCCATGGCCGGTCACCTTGGTGCACGCCGGACTCTCGAGCGAGTCCAACATGACTTTTACTGGCCAGGTATAACACAGGATGTCAGGAAAATATTGCCGCACATGTGATATCTGCCAGAGAACTACTCCCAAGGGCCGCAATGTTAGAGTCCCCCTCGGATCTACCTCTCACTACTACCCCTTCAGCAAAGTCGGAGTCGACTTGATTGGACCATTGGACATGAAAGAGGCCCATAACTTTATCGACGATTTGCTCTTGGCTTCTAAGGATTGGACAAGTCATCTGGGATCACTCAGGACTCTGTTTGAGCGTCTGCGCCAAGTGCAACTGGCGGCCCGTCCTACCAAGTGTCTGATAGGTGAAGCAGAGATTTCCTTCCTAGGCCACGTGATTGGTCGCGGATACATGCTGCCCGAGCAGGACAAGGTACAGAAGATTCAGGATGCTCTACCTCCAAAAACCAAAAAAGAGCTAAGGTCTTCTTAGGGCTTGTCGGTTATTACAGGAAGTTTATTCCCCACTTTGCAGATATGGCCAAACCTCTTACCGACAAGACTGGAGCTAAGAAGCCAGAGACTTTGAAATGGGATTCCCAAAGACACAGAGGCATTCGAGTCACTCAAAAACTGCCTTGATCCAGCAGCCTGTCCTTCAGTTGGCTGATCCAACGAAACCCTATGTCCTTAGGACTGACGCATCGAGCACAGGCTTGGGAGCAGTTTCTACTTCAAGACCAGGGAAGAGGCCTACTACCAGTTGCCTACGCCAGTAAAAAGTTGGTAGGAGCTGAACTGACCATACCATATCGAGCAAGAGTGTGTCGCTGTGGTTTGGTTTGGGCAACTCGGCGCTTTTACCCATACCTTTACGGACGAGAGAATTTGTCCTAGAAACCGATCATCACCCTCTGGCCTACCTCCATCGCATCCGCCCGGTTAGTCGTCGCCTCATGGGCTGGGCCATTGAGCTCCAGAGTTTGGAGTTCACATTTCGACATATTCCTGGTAAAAACAATGTCGAAGCTGACTACCTCAGTCGGATGTCATGAGAAAAAATTTTGTCTGGAAAGAGCAGTTCGTGCAGTTCGTCTTACTGACAAGGACGAAGGGATTTTTACAATTGTGTATATTTGGCGGTAAGATACCCTTAGTATAAATAATTTGCTTCACTTTTACCCGGTAGGTTGCGGGGGGCTGCAGCAAACTGTGCCTCAGTGGCACAGTCTTTTTCAGTGGGGGGTATTGTCACGGACGGTCGCCAGCCTACTCAGCCTTGCTTTAGCAGTGTGAAACCACCCTTAGCAGTGTCTGCTGGTTTCACACGAGACTGTCACCATTTGGCTGTCAGTGGAAGGGCTTGGCGTGCTGTCCGTGTATTTTTTTTTTTTTTGCATCCCCCCCACTGCATTTTTCTTTTCCACTTCTTGTGTTGGGTGACAGGAGTGTGGCTGAGCGGTTTTGTGCTGCCTGCACGTGTTTTTCGTTAAGTTTGTGTCAGTACAGTTTAACTCTGGCGGAGAGGTAGTGTTCACGAGTTCAGGGTTGGAGGAAGGAGGCAAGAGAGTGAAGTGGCACTCGGATTTCAACGTTGAGTCGAGTGGGATCGCTGTCCCAGTGCAGTGGGGTCATTTTTGTCTGCTTCGGTGCAGATCAGCGGCTGGTCCTTAACCTTTTTGGTTGGAGGAAAACCGCTGCGTGTTTGGGGGGAATCTCTGTTCCCAACCACTGGCACATCTTCCCTTTGGTCGCCCCAGACCGGTTTCCCTTGGGGGGAACGGCTGAACAGCCCCTGGGTTCTTCGCTGGGCCAGGAGCTGACCAGCATATCTACCTCTTCATCTCCCCCTTTCACCCGCCGTTTGGTGGTTTTTCGTACTCAGTTATTTAGGCAAGTTTTTTTTTTTTTTTTTTTTTTTTTTTTTTTTTTTTACAGTTTAAAGTTCATGTTAGAAACATTCTCTTATAGTTCTTGTGTGTTGTTACCTTTACTGGTAACGTTTTCCTTAGATACAAATTCTCCCGTTTTATTAGGTTTCCTGGGCACCTTTGGAAAAGGTACAAACCTTGGTGACCAAGTCAAGTTTTTGCACTCCTACGTAGCCAGGAATCCAGTCAGAAGGGGTCTTAATTTGTCTTGGGGAGAAATTAGTCTGTTTTTGGTTAGATTAAGGTTCTAAGACTGGGTTCCTTATTCATATGTCTATATTGTCTATTCTTTCCTTCTCTTATAGTTAGCTGTCTTTAATTGACAAACACTCGGGACGAACGCATCACGCTAATTGGAGTGCCTGTGTGACTAAGATTAAGTCGGAAAATAAGGGTCTCCTATCCCGACGCCCACGCTTTGGACTCGTCCCGTCGTGTTTATCTGTTTTTGTTAGCCCTCTGTCTTTGTGTCATATTTTGTATTGTTTTAAGAATAATTTCAGTACTTTATCCCATTGTGAGAAAGGGATGAGATGTTTGATAGTTGTTTTCCAGTAAATCATTATAGAAAACAAATGGGTAGACTTAATCAAATAGAGTCCCCGCTCACGGTACACACGCATGCGCGCATGCACACCCAGACACACCCTGATAATTTGCCTGTACACGTATTGATCGTCGCTGCAGGGCGTTGACCCTGTTTGTCTCAGAAGGCCGGATCCACCTCTGGACACCCCTGGAGGTCTGTCACGTCCACCCCTCCCATCTCTGGAACTGACGACGTGGGACCGGGACTTCTTCAACGCTGCTGTTCTGGCTGATCCATGTGGCCCTGGATGTGGGACAATTTAGAGCTGACCGTGCGTCGCAGGAAACTCGGACTTGGGTGATGTCTAAGTGTATTCGTGCTTGTGTTGTGTTGCCGTGGACGGGACTGAAATAGGAGTGAATTACATGCAGGCTGGCATGGTTGACGAGGAAATGAAGTCTGGCTGTTTTGGAGTGACTGAGTGGAAATGGTTGTGATTGCTTTGGTGGTGTGAAGGTTTTTTGACCTGTCTTGAATCTTATTTAGTCTGTCTCTCCTCTATCGTTCTTCTTTCATTATGAAATTCTTTAATTAGTTGGGCTGGTAGTGGGAGTCCCGGTTCTTTCCCCTCTTCTTTACCATTCTATTCTCACTTGGTCTCTCCTCTGTCTTCAGTCTTCTTTGGTTAGGCCTCTCTCCCCATATGGAATGAATGAGTATTGTCGATTTATAATTAATAAACTGTTATTGTCTTTGTAAATCCTTGGGTGGTCTGGTTGAGTGAGTGTTTGGGTGTTTGCTATCAGTTATTGCCAGTGTCGAAGATGCTTACCGGAATTGGGCAGGAAACAGCAGGAAAATTTGGCATTGGGGAAACCAACGACAGAGGCCTTAGACTGTTGGAGTTTGCCAAAGCCATCGACTTACCCTAGCCAACACTCTCCACCCACACAAACTGTCCAGAATCACAACCTGGCACTCACCAATGGGCAAGTTCACAACCAAGCAGACTTCATTCTGGACCCACAACGCTACAAGTCCAGCATCAACAAAGCAAAAACAAGAACATCCCCAGGCGCCGACATTGCCAGCGATCACGATCTTGTCCTGGCAACCTTCAAGCTCAAGCTACAATGTAAGCCTGTCCAAAGAAGCCCCGCATTCGCTTCGACCTAGAGAAGCTGAAGGACCCCGAAATTG
>JADBJO010010542.1:60480-70480 GCA_016801955.1 Conus betulinus | reverse complement strand
GAGACAAAAAGGACTCAATAAATTTTTCTATCCTCACTATCATCATAATCACAGCAAAACGGAGAGACAACATACATACACTCAAATGTCTTGGCACGCATCTTGATCTTCAGGGTCCCCACACATCAAACTAAAGTCGTGGGGAGTGACAAAACCTGTTCAAAATAGTCTGCTCTCAATTTCACCTACAACACCAAGAATGGCTCTGAATGGAGAGAACAAACAGCCCTCTGTCCACAAAGCATTCCAGACAAACATTGCTACAAACTGGCTGCCACAGTGTCACAAAACAGCACCATACAAATTGCGACTGGTTGCTCATGCCAAGAGAAAACCCCCAAAAACGCCTTCAGCTGATACCACACGCTTTATGACAAACGGCAACAAAACACACAGGAAAGCAGCTTGCAATGAACAGCTTCATGTGGTTAAAAGCATATATAGCTACATGATTTCCTGGCAGTTTATAGTAACATCATAGTCCGGCCTGTGTATATTGCTGTATGGTTCACTGGTGGTCTACAGTTTATAGTTATCGTCATTCTCCAGCCTGTAAACACACGGCCTTTTCAGGGAAGTCAGATACACACAGGATAAAAAGGCAACATCCTGAAAAAAAAAAAAAAAAAGTTAGTTACATCCTAAAAAAGTGAAAATAACAAAAGATGGTATGTATACAATTCACGGCATGGTGGCTAAACAACTAGCATCCCTAGAGCTGATAAAGTTTCGGCCATATTAACAGCGCGCCAGCAATTTTGTTTTTCATTATGTGTCCTAGATTACAAAAAAAAAAAAGAAGAAAAAAATCAAACACATTCAAACGTCACAGAAAATACATTTAAAAAAAAAATCTTTTGGGGAAACCAGACACGGCAAAGAATAGACAGTGGGTGCCAATTTTCAATCGATAACAACAAAAGAGCTGGTATACCATAAATTGAGACAAAATATTTTTTGAAAAGAGTAAAAGAAAAAAAATCAGAATGAAGACAGGAGAATGGTTCACAAAGGCAGAGAGAGGGAAAAAAAAACCCAGCAGAGGACAGTAGAAGAAGGGCAGCAGCAAAGACAGGCACAGTCACAGAGAGTGACTGAAGAACAGGAAAGTTCCCAGCACAGAACTAACTTCAAGAAGGCGGGAGGGTTACACGTCCTGCAAGAGTCTGCAGCACCTCAGCAAGGAAAACATGTACAGCCTCCAAAAGTAAAAGTCTGCTATCAATGTTAGGGTTTGCTGCGGGGTGGGGGTGGGGTGGGGGTGGGGGGTGTGAATACAGTGCAGGTCAAAGCAAAGAGTCAATAACACAAGCGTCAATGGCACTGGAGTACTGAGCCAACCTCTCATGATTATCTCACTGCCTCGCTGGAAAGCAGTGAGCAGGGAAGTGTCTGGTTACCACTGTGATAATGTTTTTTGTGACCACACACACACACACACACACACACAAAAGGGGAAAACAGAAAGAAAAAGAAGACTCCCCCCCCCCCCCAACCCCCCACACACAAATCAATTAATTCATGTGAACAGCATTGCAGGTGCCCCACATGAATCCATAAATAAATCTGAATTATGATACAGTATTTACACAGCGAGCTAATGGTACTGTCTGGCAGAATGGAAACATCAGCTCTCCAGTAAATGCATCTTATGTTGACAAAATGTTTTGGACACTGCAACTAGGGTTGGAGGTCATCATCACAAGACAGACAGACAGAGTGAGTTTATTTTTTGTTTCACCATTTCATCTGCCTCTCTAGGTTGGAGGTTATCATCACAAGACAGACAGACAGACAGAGTTATTTTTGTCTCACAATTTTATCTGCCTCTCTATCTATATTTCTCTACCTAACTATACAACCTTTTTCACCTCCTTGTCTGTCTGTCTATTTGTCTAATCATATAACCTTTTTCGCCAAGTCTCGTTGTTGCTTCAGTTATTGAATGACCTCTAACAGGAACATTGTGACCAAACACTGAGTTATGTTAACTTGATTGATATGTCTCTGAGGGAAAAGCTCAAATTTCCTGACCAACACTTAAGGTATCAGTAAGGGTTTTTTTTTTTTTTTTTCCCCATTTCCATTTTACATTGTTTATAGCCTAGCTTACCACACTAAGGGCCAAATCAGGGTTTTTGCTGTGTCAAGAGTGATTCCATATACGCAGGAATCTACTGTTAAAAGAAGGTAGTGTGGAGCGAAGCCCTGTCATGTAGTTCAGACCACAGTGGATTTCTTTAGTAACATTTTTGTCATCCTCATCCCCACAGATCATCAGCAAAACCTGTCAAATCCCTGACCCTGCATGCCCTGTTCTCCTGGTGGACTTCAGAGTTGTGTTGCTCTTTAAAAACCATGCCTGAAGGGAGTTTGCCTGCAAGTCTGTGGTGTCGCCAGGTTTACAAGGCCTTGTGCTTACTGAAATGATAACTGGTCTGAACAGTTTGTATCTGGCTAAATAAAGTGCAATTTAAACTGTTCTGCAGAATTCTAACTCAGCTCAACTGAGAAACAAAATCAATACATGAAAGACACAAAATTGCAACGAAAAATATCATGACAACCTTGTTTCGTTAAATTACATAAAAACAGAAGACATTATACTGATATGACTAGATTAAGTACAGTACATATTGAACACTTGCTGCTGATATAATCTTATAGCAGATCACCGATTTTGAAAACTACACTTTCCGTAAGATTGAGAAATACAGCAGAGCACGCCTGTTATGGAGATGTCCCATGACAAATGATATTTTAAACCAAGCAGAGAACCTGCTCTGAGAGAAACTGCCAACTGACCATTTGAATCACAGTGAAAATGGTGGTGTTTGGAACTGATGAGGTAACTAGGTGAGGTTTTCGTTCTCTTGATCCTGCTAACTAAGCAACAAATTCATGAAAATAAAATGGAAAGACTTCATCCATTATCGAAACATTCATTGCAAGGAAAACCACGGAGGAAAACAAATTTCAAACAGACTGGTGTTATCACATGTTTGTTACATTTGATTAGGTCAACATGGAGGGGATCTACTAAACTTCAGTGGGTGAGAGCGGCAGTTTTATACAGGCCAGCCTACAAATGCTTTTCTTTACGTACAAAAAAGACACACACATGCAAACATCAATTTGAAATTTGAATACACATTCCCTCCCTTTGATACCTTCCCCTTCCCTGTATTTCCCCGCGTCATCTTCCTCAGTCTCCTGTTATTCTCTCTCCATTTCTCAAGTTCTCTCCCTTTACCAGCCTACATGGTTGGACTTCTGTCTCTATCCTTTCAGAACAGTAGACCCCCCATAGGCTGACGGTAAGGATCACATGTAGACACATGACATCTACATGAAGACCACTGAATATGGGGCAGAATACCGCCCCCAGCCGGACGGAAAAGAAGACCACAAAATGATTCGCCATCTTCAGGCAACTAACCTTCATAGTACACCCCCCCCCCCCCCCCACACACACACACACACACTCACACACACACACACACGCACACACGCACACACACACACACACTCTTCTACTTTGTAGAAAAAAAGTGGCGTGACCTGGACACACCTATGTTAATGCCAAGTCAACCAGAATTAGGTCAAATGATTAATAGGAGAGGGATGTTCGAGACCTATAATGCACAAAACCATGACTAGGGATAACAAACGGCTTTCTTAACACAGCTTACAGTGAAAGACTATGGAACAGTACTGGCCACATCACCAGTCACAGACCCACAATGATGGAAATACACAGTCCAGACATCCTCTTCATCCTCCCCTGCCACATGACAAACCCTTTTCCATCAAATATCACGGAGCAAAAATTCACAGATTTCTACATTTGCAATATCTATTTGTACCGAGTCAGTTTTCAGCATTATCAATATTCATTTGTATTAGGTCCTTGAGCTAAAGAGTTTTTAAGGAAGGGAAGGAGGGGAAGAAGGTGGGGTGGGAACTAAAAAGGGTATTTAGTTTTTTTTCTCTGTGAAGTGAAATCGCCTACATCTATCTTTCAAACGTCACAGAAATAAAAAAAATCATCTTAGGGAGGGGTCTTTTCTTGGAGGCAGCTCAACCAGCAGTTCAGTGAACTCTGAAAAAGTGCAGAATTTATTATGTGACAGATATGTCGATGCGCGGAATAACCCATTGATTCCCTGGATGCTGACCACCCCTCAAAAAGGGCCAAATGTCACGCTGTAGCCAATCAACGCCAAGTTTTTTTATAAGAGTCATCAGATCACAAGCAGCACAAAAACGAAGACGGCTGAAGTGAACATTTGTTGGAAAGCGGTTTCAAGCTGGTAAATATAGATTGTTAAGAGACTAATGCTGGCAGTTAAAAAAATAAAAAAAAGCTCATTTCAAACGAAAGTAGTTCAAATAGTTTAAGAAAGATCAGGTATTGTACTGGTTGGCTGTTGGTCAGAATAGGATGGGGGTCATTCTACAGTTATTAAAAAAAGTATCATAGCGTGAGAGACACAATCCATCACAGAATTTTTGGTCATTCTGGGAAGAAAATGAATAAAACAGAGGGGTCGTCGTTTTAAGAGGTTCCACTGTTGCTGTGCAGATATCACTGAACAGCTATCACGGGTCACACAGCTGCTAAATTCCTGCCTTACGTACAGCTGTAGACATGTAATACTGTCTGATTTGCTTCAAGTACATTTGAATCGATATCACACTCATCATCATTTCTTCCATGATATACCACAGTCACAGGAAGTCAAATCTACCCCCTGGGTCAAAAGTAAAGCACTGTTATTTGTTATTCCTATAATCCCTTTAAAATTAGAGGTAGAAGGGGGTGGGTGTGGGGGGTGCAGGTCTGGGAAAGAGTGTGGAAGAGCACTCCGGTCTTGAGTCTGTTCTTACTGAGCGTAACCGACCACTTCATGCCTCCTTAGGGCTCTCAACATGCAAAGGAAAAAAGTGAAATTCATAAAAGAGTGAAACACAACAAAGACAAATATTAAACACTGCCTGGAAATACAACTGCCGTAAGTCAAAACTTTTTTTGCATTTTTGACATTTTTTGGTATACTATAAGAGCGGGCCAAGGGGCATAACGTAGCCAAGTCCCAATCACATTATCCTAAAAATAAACATGCTGTAATCAAAATACTTGTACCATAACTCAGCTCAAGGTATATCTAGTGGGGACAATAATCCGTTTTATTTTCATCTCCATAAAATTTTGCTTTCAGACTTACAGCAGCTGTATTTCCGGGCGGCAAACAGAAATTCAGAGATAGAGGGCCTTGAGCTGTCAGAGGTTCACGGTGTCCAGGACATGGCATGAGGGAAGGCGAGTGGGGGGAGGTGTGTGTGTGTGTGTGTGTGTGTGTGTGTGTGTGTGTGTGTGTATGTGTGTGTGTGTGTGTGTGTGTGTATGTGTGAGGGGCATTCCTCTCCTTCCGCGCATTTAACCTTCCCTGAACTAAATCAGATACTCTTTTTACTGATCAGTGGACAGGGAGGGTTCTCCAGCCAGAACAATCCACCCCCGTGGGTGGCTTGAACTGAAGGGTGTTGGCTCCAAGGACAACCACTCTGACCATTTGGACACAGGCAACGCTACATGTGATCAACAAATAACACAAACAAACAATCACATTCAGTTGACAAACACACACACACACACAAAACAAAACAAAAAAAACCCCAACCCTAAGATATTATCAATCCTTTAACTGCGTACGATTCAGTTGTGTACCTTCCCAGTGCCACTCATTTCTCTACACACAATCACCTATTTCATACCTGTGTACATCAAACATGGGTATTTCTGGAAGCGAACATGTAATTTTTTTAGCTGTTTGATATAAAGTGAATAAAATAGATTACACCTTAGTATTATGATGAATGCTTTGTCAACAACAATTTCAGATAAAAAAAAAAAAAAAAAAATGTGAAGGGATATGCGCAAATATAAAAAGCATGAATGCAGATGCATTAACACACACACACACACACTCACTCACACACACACACCATAAACACACACACACATGCCTAGGCATGCAGGGTTGAAATCAGTTATGAAAACGGAGAAGTCATTCTCCTGACTGTCCAGTTGAATGCTGGTAGCCCCTGGCCTCAACACATCTGCTGCTGGCAGGGCCAACAATGGCTGAATGCCGCTGACTCCAGTCACAAGGCCATGCCCCCTCTGACCCTGGCGTTATGAGCTGTGCTAACACTGTATTGGTCATTACTGTCTACCCTCCACTATTTGGCCCCTGGTCACCCAGCTCTCTCACAGCACAGACACTCCTGCCGCTGTCACCATCCCTGTCAATCACAAAGCCGACTTAGTGTTGTTGGGTCGTGCTTCTTGCCCACCCCTTACCCCCCTGACCTCTCCAACCTGCTGCCACCCCCCCCCCCCCCCCACCCTTATCACCCTTATCATCATGGGTTCAACAGAGTAACTTTCAGTTTCCGTCTTCCTTTGCCAATTCCCTCAAATCAATACAACCCTATCCAGTCTGGGATCATTAACATACACATGCTGTTCGTCTGGGTCTGCCTTTTCTTCAGTCTAAGCTCATTTATTGGACGTTCCTCTTCTGTAGTGAACATACAACAGGTCTGACTGCCTGATGTGCATGGTGTGACACCATTGGGGGAGTGGGGGGTGGGAGGTGGAGACAGCCCTCAGGAAGGATGACTGGGCATGCCTCACAAGTTGGTGAATGATAGGGCACTCACCTCAAGGAGTGTCGGTCTTTCTCTTGAAATGAGACACTACGCTTGGACGCTGGAAGTGCAGCCCTCTAATCGATGGCATTTTTTTGCGAGATCGGCAGCACCCCATTCACTCAAATTTATGCGAATTCGGAAAAGCAAGGGTTCATGAAAAGCATTTATATGTAATACAAAATGTGTACAAATGGCCCCCTAAGCCAACCGACAATGCAAACCAGGCAGCTCATGTCCCATTCTGGACTGTGCATCGTCTTCACAGCCTAGTGGACAAATTACAAGAAATAGCTGTCATAAATTGTGACCACAGAAACGTGTGAAACTGTTTTCCAGAGCAGAGAGGAGAATGGTCCACTAGGGCAGAAAAAGTGAAAATAGACAAAAGCAAATCAAGTCAAAGAAAAAAAAAAAAAAAAAAAAAAAAAAGGAAAAAAAGTCTGACAGAAAAGTGGACGTTATTAGCAAAGCACTTGCAGATGGCAGGGGAGGTAACTGCGAGCTCCACACATCCCCACGGTTCGAGCACAGAATGAAGACCTGCCAATGGACACAAAAGGGGCAGAGGGCAGGGGAAGAAACTCTGGGTGACTTAGATCTTGTGAAATGATTATCAGCACTAAAAACACAAGAAAGAAAGATGGAAAAAACACACACACTGGAAACATAATGACGCTTGAATAACCAACAATCCCAATCCCCACCCCTACCTCCAGAACACTGAAATCAGACTTTGAGGAAGGAGAAAACTTCAAACTGTTTGCAAAACTTCCTTCCTTTGCATGCAGATAAGAGTAAATAGAAAAAAAAAATTCAAAAGATAATTCCCACAAGCAGTGAAGAATTTTGTCGAACTAATTTAATTTGTCTCCATTGATGTAAAGAACAAACTGTATCTTTATTTACTTGGTTTGATTTTCTCATCCTCGTTTCATTTATTCTTGCAAATATGGCAGAAATTATACCCCACACAGAAATGGATGGGAGGGAAGAGAAAGTGTGCAATATTCAAGCGTGCTGTTATTCACCATGTGTGTATGTGAATACAGATATATGTATGGAGGAGGGCGAAGGATGGTGGGTTTTTTTTTTTTTTTTTTCTTTCTTTCTTTCCTTCCCCCACTTTATATCACTTATGAAGGGAATGCGTATGTCTCGATGTGAAGTTGTGCGTCTTGTAAAAAACCAAAATTGTTCAATAAAAGAAAAAAAAAAAAATTTGTCTCTAATTATGCAATGACATACACACGGCCTATATAATGAACTGAACACAAACACCACTCCCCCCCCCCCCAAAAAAAAAAAATTTAGAAAAACTCCGAGACAACACAGTCAGCACATCAATATTCCAAATAACCACATCCATCTCAACACCCATCCCATTCAATTAAGAAGGATGAAAGCAGCAAACAATAAACAGCCTCTACGCTACAAGGACCACAGTCCAGATATTGCCTAAGAAAAAAATAAAGCCTGTCTTGTGAGCTTGATAAATAAAATGATATTGCGTTGGGAGCGGTCTGCGGCTGGTGTGGAGGGGTGTAGGGGGGTAAGGGGGGTGGGGGGACAGGCACAGGTGTGTTCTTTGATATCCCCACGACATCAACTGCCAGTGATTTCATCTCCACTCCACAGTCAGCTGCTGCTGCTGCTGCGTCTCCCAATACCTTGATCATTCTGAGCTTTCTTCTCTTGCTGGTCCCCTTCTCCTCCCCCCTCCCTCTCCCTTTCCCTCACCCCCCCCCCACCTTGCCCTCTCATCCCCCATCACCCTCTTTCTCTCCCCCTCTCTCTCTCTGACACTGACACGTAAACAAACATTTACCTACTTATATTCATCTTTCCACGGTGCTTGCTTGAAAAAACACACATTTTCTGAATTTGGTTACAAAAATCTTAAGTAGTCCAGCATGTTTCTGTATGTCATTATCATTTTCTATATGTCTTTTACCAAAAAAAAAAAAAAAAATCTTGATGTAGCCATGTTTTAACATAAAACTGTTGATCCATATAAAAGGCAATTCTCTAATTTTGCTGAAGTCTCTCTCTCTGCACTCAAGAAATTCTATGTACTCGCAAGCAGACACTCACGAAATAGGAAAATTCTATGTAGTTGCAAGTAGACAATCACACAATACCAATCAAAAAGGTAATATAACTCCTCACACTTCATTTAACATCTCTGAATTGTGGTTATCTGATGATCTTTAAATTAAAGTTTAAATTAGGATGATGGGTTTTGCTCATCGTTATTCCAGTCTACGTGGCTTTACTTTTTGTTATCAAGCCATGTGGAGAAGAAATAAAAAGCAGTTTGAAAATTCCGTAGGTGTTTTAAACATCCTTAAAAGCAAAGACAACCTTCAGTTCCATCTTAAAATCAACTGTTTTCAGACGGACTAATGCTGCACTGAGAAAGCTCAGAAAATGCCCCTCAACCAAGAGACAACAAGTCTATTATGTCCACAGGTTGGAGAGAGTGAAATTCAATCTTGTGTCCACTGTGGTTTCCAGCATCGACAGGATAATCCGGCCGGGTAACTTTATGACTCCCTCGATGGCAAGCAGTCAGAAAGGTTTGAAGGGGGACAGAGGCGAGGCTTGTGACTGATTGTCACACCTGTTGGCACATCAAAGACACAGGTACTTGCAGTGAGGTGAGACTCATCACAAGTCTGCCTTTTTCTCCCTTAAGGGGAGCACAAAGAGACTCCAAATTTGCTTGTGCCGCACAAAAAGCACGCTCGCTTTATCGCGCCTGCGATTTGAAGCGACGCTTGGAAAGCGTCAAGAATCAAAAGTTAATTCTTTCTCGCGAGCAAGCGTGTTCCTGGTGCCCCGTCGCGTGTTGTCTCGAGTGTGTCGCATTGCGAGTGCGGTGTGTGTCGCATAATTTTCTCTCAGTCTCTCAGTGACAGTCTGACCAACATGGATGATGTACTTGAATGTCTCTTGGCTCATTCTCAAGTAGGAATGAAAACGAGAAGGGCTCCTTTTAAGCAAAGGAAACAACAATTTATGGTATTCACTTTCCATTCGCCTCCTTTGATTAATCTCATGAACGCCCACTCTTTTGCGTTTTCCTAGGATAATTTTCGGCAGAACACTGTCCAGCAACAAAAGTTCGTCTTCACTTGAATCCGCCATACTGCCAAATGACCGCTCTACCAGTCGCGAGCGCGCTGTACAATCTTCTCTTTGTGCACCTCAACGCCAAGCAAGCGCTTTCTTTACAAGCGCTCGCGCTATCGCAATCACTCGCTTTATCGCAAGCGTTCTC
>JADBJO010010542.1:0-50000 GCA_016801955.1 Conus betulinus | reverse complement strand
TCAACTAACAAGTCTTCTTCACTCTTTAAAAGGTATGAATGGGTAAAATACGAATGGCCGGTGTGCAGCCGGCACAGAACTGTTTCTTCTTTACGACCACCACACGAAGATGAGAGGAAACTCCTTTAGGTTTGGACGGATCTGAAAGAGTTTGTTATCCGTCTGTGTATTCCAATCCTCCTGCCAGAGGTCTCTGACATAATCATTAAATTTTGGGTTTCAGATCTGAGCAGGGGATAGATGTGTTTGACAGTTTCTCTGTTGTGGCATTCTTGGCCAAACGATCAACCATTTCATTCCCTCCGATGCCAACATGACCAGGAACCCAAGCCAGAATAATGTTGTAACCATCCGCTTTCAACTTGGTAAAAAGTTAAAAAAAAAGTGTAAAAGTTTGGGATGCTGAAGGTTGCGACCAGCTATGGCCTCCAAAGCTGACAGCGAATCTGACAAAACACACACCCACGCACAGAAAGCATGATAAACAGACAAATGAAAAAAAAAAGAAAATACCCAATAAAAAAGAAATAGAAAGAAACATGGAATGAGAAATGAAACTTGTAATGAGACATGAGTGACAGGGAGGGGGTAGGGAGTGGCGTAATTAGCATAATAAACCATGTAAAAGCCAACTCTGCAAAATGATAAAGAGACCACGGTGGGGGGGGGGGGGGGGGGAAGAGGGAGGGGGTGGCCAGGTATAATGCAAGGTACTCCCCCCCCCCCTTCCCCCATACTCTACACTCCTCCGACACAGGAATCTGTCATCTTGCATGAAGTTGAGGAACTTGAATGAAGGGATTCAAGGGGGGTGCCACCCTGTACGATCCTTTAAGCCAGCAACACAACAGCTGTGAGAGCAAGAGCAACATCAACAACACCCCCCCCCCCACCCCCCCAGTCTCCTCTACCTGCACTGTGCAGGCTCCTGTGTGGAAGACACTAACTGTCAAGGGGAGCTGTTACACATTGGTACCGTGATGAAAATGCTGTCACTAGGCAGCACGCATGCCCTATTGTGACTTTTCGCTCCTGAGGCATAAAAAACACGGCCAATATGAGAGAGAGAGATGATAAATGTCCCTGCTGACAAAAAAAAACATGTGCATGGGTTGGGGGTAGTTGACGATGGTGATGGAGAGAGAGGAAGAAGGTGGCAGGGTGAGGACAATGAAAGTCGGGATGGACTGTGAAATAAGAATGTCAGGGGGGGGGGGGGGGGGGGTGGAGGGGGGGGGGGGGGGGGGGGGTACAGGAGTGGAGGTAGGAGTGAAAAAAAAAAAAAAAGACAGTCACTTTGATACAGAATCAGACGGGTCGTGAAAGAAGGCAAGACTGATGATCCCAACCTGATGACAGAACAATGTCTCGCAGATCATCTCTACAGCAACAAAAACAAGTCCGGTGTTGTTCTGTGGCACTGCTTGCCCTGCTCTCCTCATGACCTCACAATCAACTTCCTCTCCATGTCTGTGACACGTCCGAGTCATAGGTATCAGCGAGTTCATCGTGGTGTTACTGGACAGGGACAAAACTCACTAGGCTAGCTCTGTGAATGAGCAGTCATCACCGTCAGCCCTGGGGTTTTGTAGAGAGGGGTGTCCTCTGCATCTTGAACCACACAACAACAGGCATCACTGAACACCACTGAAGCCATTCGCCAGCAGTCCAGTGTCTCCTCCAGGGAGTTGCTTCATGACAATTTGGTGGTGGACTAGCAGGTTGGGGGTGTGGTGTGGGTGGGGTGGGGGCAGGCTGGGGGAGGCCACAGGAAAAAGGAGAAGACAGAATGAAACCAACAGAAAAAGAGAACGTAATGACAGAGAGACACACAGGAAAGACAGCAGAGAGGATAGTGGGCAGGTGGAGGGGTGGGGCTGGAGAGGGGGGATAGCAGGAGTGAGAATGAGGTGGGGGGGGGGGGGGGGGGGGGGTATCAGGGGAGGGGAAGGCAGGGATGGGGTGAGAGGTGGCAAAGAGGGTGGGAGTGAGAGAGGGAATGGGAATGGGTGTGGGAGACTACTATGGCTGTGGTGATGGGAGATGGGGGGCCAGGGTGTGTGGTCATCTACACTTGGGAAAAATGCATAGCTACCTCTCTCTGGAAAGCAAATCTGTAATCCTTGGGAGGAGATGGGAGAGGGAGTGGGAGGAGGTGGGGAGATGGAGTGGGAGGAGGAGGGGAGATGGAGTGGGAGGAGGAGGGGAGATGGAGTGGGGAGGAGGTGGGGAGAGGGAGTGGGAGGAGGAGAGGGGAGGAGTGGGAGGAGGGTGGGGAGGAGGAGTGGGAGGAGGTGGGGAGAGGGGAATGGGAGGAGGTGGGGAGAGGGAGTGGGAGGAGGTGGGGAGAGGGAGTGGGAGGAGGTGGGGAGAGGGAGTGGGAGGAGGTGGGGAGAGGGAGTGGGGAGGAGTGGGGAGAGGGGTGGGAGGAGGTGGGGAGAGGGAGTGGGAGGAGGAGGGGAGAGGGAGTGTGGAGGAGGAGGGGAGAGGGAGTGGGAGGGAGGTGGGGAGAGGGAATGGGGAGGAGGAGGGGAGAAGGAGTGGGAGGGAGGGAGGGGGGAGAGGATGTGGAATGAGGAGGGAAGAGAGAGTGGGAGGTGTGGAGAGGGAGTGGAGAGGGGGGGAGGGAGTGGGAGGAGGAGGAGGAGGAAAGAGGCAGTGGGAGAAAGGGAGAGGGGGAGAGAGAGTGGGAGCAGTGGACAGGGAGTGGGGGAGTGGAGAGGGAGTGGGGGTAGAGGAGAGGGAGTGAGTGGGGAGGAGGGGAGAGGGAGTGGGGGGGATGGGAGAGGGAGTAGGGAGTAGATGGAAAGAAGTGGGAGGAGATGGGGAGGAGGGAGAGGGGAGGAGGGGAGAGGGAGGTGATAGGAGGAGGGAGTAGGATGAGGGAGAGAGAGTGGGAAGAGGGGAGAGAGAGTGGAAGGAGGGGAGAGGGAGTGGGAGGTGTTGGGAGGGAGAGGGAGGGGGGGAGGGAGAGTGGGGGAGGTGAGGGAGGAGGGAGTGGAAAGGAGGGGGAGGGAGGGGGAGGTGATAGGAGGAGGGGGTGAGGGGAGGAGGGAGTAGGAGTCGAGGAGGGCGTGGGAAGAGTGGAGAGGGAGTGGGAGGAGGGGAGAGGGAGTGGGAGGAGATGGGAAGGAGGGGGAGAAGGGGAGATGGAGGAGTGGAGGAGATAGAAAGAGGGAGCGGGAGGGGAGGGGGAGTGGGAGGGTGATGAGAAGAGGGAGTGGGGGAGGGGAGAGTGGGATTCGGTGGAGTGGAGAGGGAGTGGGAGGATACTGGAAGGGGGAGGGGGTGGAGATGGGAGAGAGGGAGTGGAAGGAGGGGAGAGGGAGTGGAAGGAGGGAGAGGGAGTGGAAGTGGGAGGAGGGAGAGGGAGGGGGGGAGGAGATGGAGGGGAGTGGAAGGAGGGAGGGAGAGGGAGTGGAAGGAGGGAAGAGGGAGTGGAAGTGGGAGGAGATGGGAAGAGGGAGTGGAAGGAGGGGAGAGGGAGTGGAAGGAGGGAGAGGGAGTGGAAGGTGGGAGGAGATGGGAGGGGAGGGGAGTGGAAGGAGGGGAGAGGGAGTGGAAGGAGGGAGAGAGGAGTGGAAGTGGGAAGGAGGAGATGGGAAGAGGGGAGTGGAAGGAGGGGAGAGGGAGAGTGGGAGGGAGGAAGAGGGAGTGGAAGTGGGGGAGATGGGAGGGAAGGAGGGGAGAGAGAGGGAGTGGAAGGAGGGGAGAGGGAGTGGAAGGAGGGGGGGGAGAGGGAGGAGGGGGGAGAGGGAGGGGATGGAAGGAGGGAGTGGAAGGAGGGGAGAGGGAGTGGAAGGAGGGGAGAGGGAGTGGGGGAGGAGGGGAGAGGGGAGTGGAAGGAGGGGAGAGAGAGTGGGAGGAAATGGGAAGAGGGAGTGGAGGAAGAGGGGAGGGGAGGGAGGGAGTAGAAGGAGGGGAGGAGAGAGTGGGAGGAGATGGGAAGAGGGGGAGAGTGGAAGGAGGAGAGGAGAGGGAGTGGAAGGAGGGGAGAGGGAGTGGAAGGAGGGGAGAGAGAGTGGGAGGAAATGGGAAGAGGGAGTGGAAGGAGGGGAGGAGGGAGAGGGAGGGAAGGAGGGGAGAGGGAGAGTGGAAGGAGGGGAGAGAGAGTGGGAGGAGATGGGAAGAGGGAGTGGGAAGGAGGGGAGGGAGGGAGTGGAAGGAGGGAGAGGGAGTGGGAGTGGGAGGAGATGGGAAGAGGGAGTGGGAGGAGATGGGAAGAGGGAGTGGGAGGAGGGGAGAGGGGAGTGGGAGGAGATGGGAAGAGGGGGAGTGGGAGGAGAGATGGGAAGAGGGAGTGGGAGGAGGGGGAGAGGGAGTGGAAGGAGGCGAGAGGGAGAGGGAGTGGGAGGAGATGGGAGAGGGGAGTGGAAGGAGGGCGAGGGAGTGGAGTGGGAGGAGATGGGAAGAGGGAGTGGAAGCAGGGGAGAGAGGGAGTGGAAGGAGGCGAGAGGGAGTGGGAGTGGGAGGGAGATGGGAAGAGGAAGTGGGAGGAGATGGGAAGAAGAAGGAGTGGAAGAAGGGAAGAGGGAGGGGAGGGGGGAGGAGATGGGAAGAGGGAGTGGGAGGAGATGGGAAGGGGAGGGGGGGAGGAGGGAAGAGGGAGGGGAGTGGGGGAGGAGATGGGATGGAGGGAGTGGGAGGAGATGGGAAGAGGGAGTGGGAGGAGATGGGAAGAGGGAGTTGCACGAGATGGGAAGAGGGAGTGGGAGGAGATGGGAAGAGGGAGTGGGAGGAGATGGGAAGAGGGGAGTGGGAGGAGATGGGAAGAGGGAGTGGAAGAAGGGAAGAGGGGGAGTGGGAGTGGGAGGAGATGGGAAGAGGGAGTGGGAGGAGATGGGAAGAGGGAGTGGAAGGAGGGGAGAGGGAGTGGGAGGTAAGTAGGAGGAGATGGGAAGAGAGAGTGGGAGGAGGGAAGAGGGAGGAGAGTGGGAGGAGATGGGAAGAGGGAGAGTGGGAGGAGGGAGGGGGGGAGGGAGGGGAGTGGGAGGAGATGGGAAGAGGGGAGTGGGAGGAGATGGGAAGGAGGGAGTGGGAGGAGATTGGAAGAGGGAAGTGGAAGGAGGGAAGAGGGAGTGGGAGGAGATGGGAAGAGGGAGTGGGAGGAGGGAAGAGGGGGGAGAGGGGAGGAGATGGGAAGAGGGAGTGCGAGGAGATGGGAAGAGGGAGTGGGAGGAGGGAAAGAGGGAAGGGAGTGGGAGGAGATGGGAAGAGGGAGTGCGAGGAGATGGGAAGAGGGAGTGGGAGGAGGGAAGAGGGAGTGGGAGGAGATTGGAAGAGGGAGTGGGAGGAGATGGGAAGAGGGGAGTGGGAGGAGATGGGAAGAGGGAGTGGAAGGAGATGGGAGAAGAGTGGAGTGGAGAAGGGAAGAAGAGGGAGTGGGAGAGGGGGAGGAGAGATGGGAAGAGGGAGTGGAAGGAGGGAAGAGGGAGTGGGAGTAGGAGGAGATGGGAAGAGAGTGGGAGGAGGGAAGAGGGAGGAGAGTGGGAGGAGATGGGAAGAGGGAGTGGGAGGAGATGGGAAGAGGGAGTGGGAGGAGAGATGGGAAGAGGGAGTGGAAGAAGGGAAGAGGGAGGGGAGTGGGAGGAGATGGGAAGAGGGAGGGGAGAGGAGATGGGAAGAGAGAGAGTGGGAGGAGATGGGAAGAGGGAGTGGGAGGAGATGGAGGAAGAGGAGGGAGTGGAAGAAGGAAAGAGGGAGGGGAGAGGGAGGGAGGAGATGGGAAGAGGGAGTGGGAAGAGATGGGAAGAGGGAGTGGAAGGAGATGGGAGGAGGGAGTGGAAGAAGGGAAGAGGGAGTGGAAGAAGGGAAGAGGGAGGGGAGTGGGAGGAGATGGGAAGAGGGAGTGGGAGGAGATGGGAAGAGGGAGAATAGGGAGGAATTGGGAAGAGGGAGTGGGGGGGAGATGGGAAGAGGGAGTGGGGGGGAGATGGTAAGAGGGAGTGGGGGGGAGATGGGAAGAGGGGTGGGGAGGAGATGGGAAGGGGAGTGGGAGTGGGAGAGGGGAGGAGATGTGGGAAGAGGGAGTGGGAGGAGGGGGAGAGGGAGTGGGAGGAGATGGGAAGAGGGAGTGGGAGTGGGAGGAGATGTGGGAAGAGGGGAGTGGGAGGAGATGGGAAGAGGGGGAGTGGGAGGAGATGGGAAGAGGGAGTGGAAGGAGATGGGAAGAGGGAGTGGGGAGTGGGGGGAGATGGGAAGAGGGAGTGGGAGGAGATGGGAAGAGGGAGTGGGAGTGGGGGGGAGATGGGAAGGGAGGGAGTGGGAGGATATGGGAAGAGGGAGTGGGAGGAGATGGAAAGAGGGAGTGGGAGGAGATGGGAAAAAGGGAGTGGGGGAGATGGGAAGAGGGAGTGGAAGTGGGAGGGAGATGTGGGAAGAGGGAGTGGGAGGAGATGGGAAGAGGGAGTGGGAGGAGATGGGAAGAGGGAGTGGGAGTGGGGGGAGATGGGAAGAGGGAGTGGGAGGAGATGGGAAGAGGGAGTGGGAGGAGATGGAAAGAGGGAGTGGGGGGAGATGGGGAGAGGGAGTGGGAGGAGATGGGAAGAGGGAGTGGGGGGGAGATGGGAAGAGGGAGTGGAAGTGGGAGGAGATGTGGGAAGAGGGAGTGGGGAGGAGGAGAGAGGGAGTGGGAGGAGATGAGAGGTAATAAAGTCTAAGGGGAAGACAGCCTCCATCCTGAGACCATAGAGTTGGGTGCGATGTCGCTGATGGTCAAGGAAAAACAACTCTGCACTGATGTCGTAAGAGGATTTGCAACACAACACTGCTGTTTTTTGTTGTTGCTGTGTTTCATTAAAGAATATTTCCTCGTTACACTGCTCAGTAAAGCACCGATGAGTATGTTCGTTACTTTTCCTTCGCTGGTTTGCAGCTGTCCATGTTGCTAACTTTGCTCTCTTTAACATCTTCTTGGTGAAGGCTAATCAGGATTGCATTCCCTGTGGATTGCAGATGGGGTTTTGGGGTTTGGTATGTTTTGAGTTTTCATAATCCTGAAGAAACTGGGGGAAAAAAACAACATAATTTTGCAGTCAGAATTTAATTCAGATCATACAAATCATGGAAAATTAGTAATGGCTGGCATATACATCAATGTCATAGTACCCCCACACATCAGAACTTCGTTTCTCTCTCTCTTTCACACACACACACACACACACACACACACCACACACACACACACACACACATATACAACACACTTACACACATAACACACACACACACACACACACACACACACACAAACACACACACACATACAATGCCATGACTCACAGATCTTTCCTGCTGTCATATAGTTCCACCGAGTTCAGGGAGGACATGCCATCATAACCCCCAGACACCAGCAGTTTATCGCCCACCGCCGCTGCCCCTAAGGCACTGCCAGACAGATTGAAAAAAAAAATCATGGACTATCGATTCCTACTCCCTTTATTTAGTTTCTTAGAAAGGAAAGACTAGCTTATGGGAGAGACATTATGGGGTGTGTGAGTGTGTGTGTGTGTGAGTGTGTGTGTGTGTGTGTGTGTGCGTGTGTGGTGCGCGTGTGTGTGTGTGCATGAGTGTGTGTGTGTGTGTGTGTGTGTTTTCATATTCCCTTTGCTTAGTTTTGAAAGGAAAGACTAGCTTATGAGACATATTTTATGGTGTGATTAGCTTTTGAGACATTTTATGGTGTGTGTGTGTGTGTGTGTGTGTGTGTGTGTGTGTGTGTTGCGTGTGTGTGCATGTGTATGTGTGTGTGTGTGTGTGTATGTGTGTGTGTGTGTGTGTGTGTGTGTGTGTGTGTGTTAGTGTGTGTGTGTGTGTGTGTGTGTGTGTGTGTGTGTGTGTGTGTGTGTGTGTGTGCACATGCACATATTCCTTCTCTTTGATTTAGAAATATATGTATAACACAATTTGGGGGGGGGGGGGGGGGGGGGGGGGGGAGGGATTCATTCCAAGATGGTGCCTGATCTCTGGATCAAATGATAAACCAACAATAAATGAAGCAAAACAAACAAAACAAAAACAAAAATCAGAACACAAAAATATAAACTTTCAGTAAAGTAGAAAAAAAAAATTGAAAAAAAAGAGACAAAAAGTAGAAAAAGAACAGCAGAGGGCTCCTTTCCCCTCCCTCTACCTCACCACCATCCCCCCCACCCCCACCCATCCCCACCTCTCCGTAAAAAAAAATCAAACCACTTTCGGGTCTGTGCCCTGATAACTTAAAACATGCCTCTTTTGAATCTGAAAACTTGATTTCCAACTCCACGCAAATACGGTCTATACCATGTGTTAATCTTTGCTCAGTGGAGGCAATTACCAAACTTCGGAATGTCCAATTTAAGAAAACAAAGCAACATCAACAACCAAAGAAAAAAAAGAGAAACAAGAAGAAACAGAAGAAAAAGAAGAAGAAAGAAGAAGACAACCAGCCACTCACCTGCGCTTGCAGTGCATGGCTCCCACCTGTTTCCAGGTGCCTGAGAACGGCTCGAACATCTCCACTGTGCACAGTCTGTCGGAACCATTGTAGCCTCCGATAGCAAAGAGTTTACCTGGGCACGACACATGTATCATACACAGGTCAGGTCATTTTCATGACGCACAAAACACCCTTTCAAACCATGTTTCAGGTGTTCGTCAACCTTTCTGGGTTGAAAAATATCAGTCACTGGAGTTGGAGTTGGAGTGTGTGTGATGGAGAGGCTCAAAGATCACAGAGAGAAAGATACAGAGAGAGAGAGAGAGAGAGAGAGAGAGAGAGAGAGAGAGAAAGAGACAAACAGAGTGAGAGACAGACAGACAGGACAAAGACAGAGACAAGGACACACAGAGATAGAGACAGAAAGACAGAAAAAAAACACAGAGACAGACCCACCCAGTCCATCAGCCAAAAAACAGAAAAAAAAAAAAAAAAAAAGCTGCAGACAAGGCAGACAATCCCGTGATGTCATACCATCCATGACGGCAGTGCCGACTCGACTGCGTGTGGTGGACATGGGCTCTGCCATGGACCATTTGCCCGTCACTGGGTCGTACCGCTCCACCGTGTTCATGGAGTTTCCTGGCAGGACAGACCCAACATCTTGCATCACCGACAAACCCAATGATGTCTTGCATCACCGACAAACCCAATGATGTCTTGAATCACCGACAAACCCAATGATGTCTTGAATCACCGACAAACCCAATGATGTCTTGCATCACCGACAAACCAATGATGTCTTGAATCACCGACAAACCCAATGATGTCTTGCATCACCGACAAACCCAGTGATGTCTTGAATCACCGACAAACCCAGTGATGTCTTGCATCGCCGACAAACCCAGTGATGTCTTGAATCACCGACAAACCCAGTGATGTCTTGAATCGCCGACAAACCCTGTGATGTCTTGAATCACCGACAAACCCAGTGATGTCTTGAATCGCCGACAAACCCAGTGATGTCTTGAATCACCGACAAACCCAGTGATGTCTTGAATCACCCGACAAACCCAATGATGTCTTGAATCACCGACACCGACAAACCCAAGAATCAAGGAATCAAGAATGATTGTCCTACTGTTATTTTCATGTAATATGCTTTCTATTTTTACTTATTTACTTTTTTTATTGGTAAAGTGTTACAAAATCTAGTCTTTCAAACTGACAGCTTGAAGTATTACATCTTTCAACCTGATTTCAAGTGAAAATGACCAGAAGCGTGAAACTAAAAAAAAACTCAATGACAATCTCAAAAACTGTAAAACTTACCTGTCACACTGACACCTAATGAAACTAACAAGAAATGTAAAACTAATCTTTCACATTAAAAACCCAGCGACAGTCAGAGAGGGTTCCTACCGCTCGGGTTGAGGCCGCCGATGGCGTAGACCACTCCAGGAATGTCAGTGCAGCATCGGGGTCTTGTCTTAAAGGTCTGCATCAGTATGCGTCTCTCTGGCATCAGCAAGTAATCCCTTGCTTCGTCCAACAAATCTCTGCAAATGAACCTCAGATGTAGACGGGGGTCTAAGCATGTGTTTAAAGGGAGCAATCTTCAATAAAGTTGACAGTGCCTTGCATTTATTCGGTCTTGTTTAAATGTCTCTTTATCATTTCAAAGAGGCAAATAGGTCAGATTTCAGATACTCCCGGAAAAAGATTTTCAGACATTTTGTTTCTTTCTCTACAGGGTTCTGGGTATTTCTGGTGTATGATAAGAGGACTTTGCCAAATCCTGCTGCTTCCTTGTATCATTAGTTAAAACAGACTACCAACAGTACCATCTGGTAACTCTGAGCTTTTGGTGTTCCATCCCCTAAAACTCCCTTCATTCATTTTGTGTCTTTCAAATTTTATTTTCAAGGAAAGCGTGATGACCTCATGACTCAGCAAGTGAGGCAAACATTGAGTAGTGCGCATGAAGCGACAGAAACTTGATGAATCTGAAACTGTTGAATAAGAACAGTTCACCAGGCTGTCCCATGTGTTGGCTATGAACAAAAAGCAAATCATCACACACACACACACACACAATCATATCACACACACACACACACACACACACACACACACACACACACACACACACACACGCAATCAACAAGAATGGACTGGAACCTGATAGTGGGCAGCATTCCTACCTGCACTGCAGGCAGTTCTTGATGAGGTTCTCGGAAGCCACACGGTCGCTGAGATAGGGCGGGGTGAGCAGAGGCAGGCGGACCTGCACCATCAGTTCAGCGATGTGGGACTTCCTCACATCCTCACTGTGCTTCACCCACTCCAGCACGGCCTCAAACACCTGACACACACACATACAGAGTGACCGTCCGAAACCACCTGACACACACACACATACAGAGTGGACCGGCCGAAACCACCTGACACACACACATACACAGTGATTGGCCAAAACCACCTGCCACATGCCTATAATTTGTCTGTTATGCTGACTTCATGAATAAACTGATGTTTGGCATTGTTGTGGTCTGTTTGGCATTGCTGTGGTCTGTGTTGGGCACTGCTGTAGCTGCACAATCAAAAATTAATGTGCCAAGGCCCTGCTTACGGAGTCCAGTATCTATAGACAGGCACAGTTCCATAGTTTTGAGAATTTTCATTGTGCCAGAAAAGTTGATTTCCTATCTTTTCTTTCATATTTTAAAGAGAACTGTTAGAATTTTCCTTCACATTCTAAAAAGAATTTGAAAAAACGTGTTTCAATTTCCGCCTGCAGTCACCTCACTTTGACACTCACTTTTCTTTCATACGCTCATGTAGTTACATGCCAGGTCGAAGCGAAGCAAAGACAGAGTCATGGACGTCAGGTAGGGGATATCTCATCTCTTTCTGGACTGCGAATGATCTGATCAGTGGAAATCCCTAAGAACAAGTGACATGATTGGTGGAGGGCTGTTGATTTGATCTATTATCAGTTCAATATCAGTTTTTGGTTCAAATTTATGCTTTGTGAATTCGCCTTCAAATGTTTACTTGGATTATACAGTGGGTTAGTGCAAAATCCTAACTGTAGTGTGTGGCCTGTGGACACACACATTCACGTGTACTGCTGATTGAGATTTACACTGCACAGGGTAATCAGTGGTCAGGTATGAATCTTACATAGCATGCTTATGGTGCGTGTGTTGCTGCTCTCAATTTACAGTCCGCTTTACGCTACCTTGTTTCACTCACTTGAAGTGGTCCTCATTAACGGACCTGCTGAGCTGCAGGTACTAGCTGTGACCTGCTGCTGGAAAAAAGGAGAGGGGAAGGGAGGGGGGGGGTGGGGGTGGGGGGGAGGGGGGTGAAGAGAGGAGGGAGAAGGGTACGTGGAGGGAGTGTGGGTGGGCAGTGTAGGTGTAGGTGCTGAGACGATGAAAGCTGAGACGACATGTCTGGAAGCTTCAGAATTTGATGCCCTACACGTGTACACCATGATGAACAGCTTGACAGCGAGGAGTTGGCAAAGCAAGGTAGACTTCATCAGATTGATCAGCAAGGTGGGTCATGAACATCACACACTGTGGGTACACTAAGCACACCTGAAGAATCAATGACTAACCTTCTACCACACCCTTACCCCTTACACTGTCCACCATTCTCCAGTTAACGACCAATTCCCCCATCAAAACCCTACGCTTCATCCTGTACAGGGTATGGACAACCGTTTGAGGACAGCAGCTGTCGTGTGGACAGAAGCTGTTGTCAAAGAGACTGCTGTTTGCAAAATGCTTCAATACAGCCAACAAATTAAAAAAAAAAATTTTCACCCTTGTGTCAAGTGTGACTGTAGTAACACTGATTAATGACTGTGTGTTCAACATGATTGTGAACAATTCAGATCTGCCTTCCTTTCACTGCTGAAGTGATAATAACAGTTCAGAAAATCATGAATCATGTTGACTGTCCCTTGCGCTTGCACTCACTGCAACTGTCAGTTGCAATGTGTGAGATGGCCAAGAAATTGTGAGCTGGCTTCAAGATTACAGATGGCATAGAGATTTCTGTGATAACATTTTTGAAATAGGCAGCACTGCAAAAAAGACCCATACAAAACAGACCTACTTCAGGTGTCATTGGTGTACTCCTCACTCATTCAGTCGCACTGTCGCGAGTTCGCTCACGGCGATGCGCACTGAATCCAGTTCTCAACCCAGCAGTTGCGCTGAAGAAGTCGGCCGGATTGCCTATGAAAGCTACGCACACAGTGAGTAGCCTTCTTTAACTGAGTGACCTGTTTAGTCTGGTAGCCATTATACTACTTCAGGTGATTTACTCAGATCTAAAACTTTTACTTGGTGATTAAAAAAAATATTATCCAAATTTCAAAAATTTTAATTTCAGTTTGTTGTTGTGTTTTGAAAAAGAAACTCAACAGTTGCAGAGAAAATGTTACATAAAGAAAATTTTTAAGTTGAAGTGTTATTCTGTGACAAAGGTTAATCTGTATGTGTGCCATAATTAACCAGGGATTGTTTCATTCTAGCTAAAATCAATATTGCACATGTAAATCATCAATGAAACTGTTTTAAACCAAAGTTGTTTTCTTTTGTTTTGCTCAGACCTAATTTATCACACACACACATAACATGATCACACACTCACTCTTTCTCATCCACACAGAATAATAAAAAGTCACAAAGCCGCTCTTCCTGAACACAGATCAATGAAATGTACACCACATGTGTGACGAAAAATTAGATGTTTTTTCTGTTTGTTTGTTTTGTTTGTGTGTGTGTGTGTGTGTGTGTGTGTGTGTGTGTGTGTGTGTGTGTGTGTGTGTGTGTGTGTGTGTGTCTGTGTTTTCTTCCCTCTCCAGCATCTATACGAGATAATACAGCTCACAATATCTACATCCAATCACTGACGCCAGCTTGAGCGATGCGAATCATTGATCAGAAACATGAGCTCACGGCACTGAATGCCTGATGCTTGTTTATCAATGATCAGCTAGCGTGTCAGTGTCCGCTAGATGATGGCTTGGACAGGCGACCTGTTGGCCTGATTTATGATGTCAACGTGACACGAATGAGGTCACAAAATCAGCAGCTGCCAGCCTATCACCTCAGAGAACTCAAAGGGCTTTTCATGTGACCTGTCAGAATGGTGTGCTTGGATCAATCGTCCTCGATTAGGAAGATGGATCACTCTGTACTGTAATTCTTCTGCAGTCGGTGAATCTTGCTGTTTACCTCGGTGAATTTTGCGGTTTACCTTGGTGAACCTTGCTGTTTACCTTGGAGAACCTTGCCGTTTACCTCGGTGAATCTTGCTGTTTAACCTCTCCTTGGTTTCACAGCCGTTTGTGTCAGAAAGAATGTTCAAGTTAAACCTCCCCCTGCAAAAGCGCCATTATCACTTGTCTCCGTTGGTTTCTGCAGATTGAAATTTCATTTTCTTTTTCATGTGTCAAAATGACAGCCACAGTCACTTCATGTGATGTCTCTCAACAATGTGAGGCCTTGAAATGTCCATACCTCTCACAGGTGCGAGCGACTAAAACACTACCTGCAGACAGAGGGCAAAGGGTGGTTGAGGCAAATGGTGAAGGATACCGCTATTCAGATCTTGTTTCCCAGATCTAGTCATTTTTAATTGTTAAGCAAAATTAACTGTTCTCTCTGATCAGCCTGTTATCTTCAGTAGAGCAGTTTAAGCACTGTAAATGACGTTTAGAAAACAAAAAAAATTAACTCATTTTTTTTTACAGTGCCCATGATGTCAAAACTCCTCCATCCCAACCCAGACCACTCCATATTCCACCTCATCCCCCACAAAAACTGTCAGCCTCTTCACGTATGGTTACCGATATAAAGATGCAGAAGATACACAGCCTTTTACAAATAATTAAAAACAAATTCAAAACAGCTCATGTGCAAGGCTCAGCACACATCTGGCAATTGCAGTGCTGTTCAGCTGACCAACGAAAATACTCCACCTGCAAAGAATGTGCAGCTGCTAGCAGAATACACAAATAGCAGAACTTGTTTTTTTGTCTTTTTGGATGGGTTATTTCTCCTAGTCTATTCATTCAAAGGGTACTTCAATCATGTCTCCGTCACCCCTCCCACTGTCACACCTCCACCCTCCCATTGTCACACCTCCACCCTCCCACTGTCACACCTCCACCCTCCCACAGTCACACCTCCACCCTCCCTCCCACAGTCACACACCTCCACCCTCCCACAGTCACACCTCCACCCTCCCACAGTCACACCTCCACCCTCCCACAGTCACACCTCCACCCTCCCAATGTCACACCTCCACCCTCCCACTGTCACACCTCCACCCTCCCACAGTCACACCTCCACCCTCCCACTGTCACACCTCCACTCTCCCACTGTTACACCTCCACCCTTCCACTGCTGTCTCTATGTCAGCCGTGCCTTCGTTCCCTTTACCACCTCCACCAGTAATGACAGCAGGAGTGCTTAACTGTGACACTGACCAGATTATAATGATAATAATAATGATTACTTATATTGCGCCTACTATTCTCGGCTAGAGACCAAGCTCTAAGCGCTTTAAAATCCACACTCGTTTACACAACGGGCTGCCTACCTGGGTAGCGCTGACTAAAGAACTGCCAGATGGCGCTTCATTCAGTCATTTCCCGTGTCATCCAGTCAAAATCGTTCAGTATCGTTCACTCATTTTCCTTACTTCCTTCATTCTTTCCATTTCTCATGCAGGGTGCCCTGCCATGTGTAATGTGTCATCCATACCAACGGCCAAACTGGCCTACTCTTGCGAAAGTTGGTGATGGGATTTTACGTTTGTGCAAGATATCATAGTTTCATTCGAAGGACTGTGTGGGAAATGGAGTCAGAACCATTGTTAACTCCAAAGGAAAAATCCCCCTGTACCGAAACCCGCTGGCTGAGATTCGAACCTGCAACCCCAGGATCACCAAGATTATGAATCCGGCGCTCTACTACCAACTGAGCTATTCCGGCTTACAACACTGCCATGCCCAGCATCCTTTTGCCCTGCTTCCGCCTCCCCCTCCTCATGTGTACCGACTCACATACACCTCCTCTTCCTCTTGGCTTCCTCCTTCCCGAACTCACCCACTCTTCCATCCATCTGACCTCTTCTGTCGTGCCTTTGCTATCCTTCACAGCTCACGTTTCGATGTTGACATATTGTACATATGCCACACGAATGGTGAACACAATGGTGTTTCACTTGACATAGCATGGACAACATTTGCCGAGTTCAGGTATCCCTTTCGGATGTTCACTGAAACATGGCGAACTTTCTACTATTTTCACACTGGGACATCCTTGGGAAGCTCTCCTCTCTTGTTCTATGTGCTTCTATTAGCAGCGTTCTTTTGAAGCTGTAGGCACGTGATGATCCAATAATGGGAGCAAGAATTCCGCCACATGTTTGTTATTCACTGTCCACTGCTCCCTGCTCCAGTTAAGATGTCCTTTCACAGACATCAAACTGAGGGTCACCTGGACTTGTAGCTGTTTCTCTCTGTGTGTTCTCTTTGACTATAGTCAAGACTGAAAAGGCTCTGCCGGTCTTGAATTATTGCTAATTTATATCTGTTTCTTTCTTAAGCTGTTGCTCCTGTGTACATGTGTCAGGTGCAGAGATTATGGGCCTGCTTACAATATTTTGGTGATGAAGGTGTGGACTGGGGTGGGGATGGGGGAGAGGAGGGGAGGGAGATGTCTCCTTGTTTGTTCTGTGTGGCCTGTGTTAGCATTTGTGCTATGTAATTTGGTATCATAAGCAGCATGTGTTTGGAGCTATAGGCGAGTAATTATCTCATCCTGGGAACGAAAGCTGTCCTACTCATCTGTCATTAAAATCAATGGCTCTCAGTAACTCTGACAAGCAGTTTCCCTCCAAAGTAATTAATTCCCCATCTTGAACATGGATCAGTGCATTCTAGAGCACTTCACCTGGCCCAGCAAGCACTGACCACAAAAGGGGACTGGCAGTAGCAAAGATGCTTGACATTACATTATACATTCTCATAACAGACACAAGCACCCAACAGTTTACACACGTAACATCTTCATATATTTCGGCTACTGAAATAGAGCCACTTCAGAATAGTTAGATTTGAAGTGAGGTGACCGCAGGTAGATATTCAAACAACTTTTTAAAGAGAAATCATAGGTAATGCACCAAGTGAAAGAGACAAACAAATTACAAAACAAAACACGGCATGTTTCTTTGTCTTCTTCAGGCAAGATAAACAACATTCAGGACAATGAAAATGAAGAAGAAGCAATCACTTATCTCCTTAAATTTGGCACAAGAGGGACAATTTTGCTGGTTGTTAATTTTCATTGTCCTGAATGTTGTTTATCTTTTTGGAAGATGACTAAAGAGGTTGAAATGTGTTGCTTTGTCTTGCAATTTGTTTGTCCGTTTTGTCTGGTGGATTAATCATAATTTTTCTTTTAAAAATTCACTTCAGAATAGTTTTCTTTTTCTTCCTTTCCTTTTTTTTTTCTTTTTAGATATTTTAAACTAAAAATATTTGGACTTCATAACTTGGAGCACAAGGAATCCTCCTGAAGTGCTGCTAAGAGGAGGAAAGAATAAACCACTGTACAGGCTGGATGGGGAAGGGGAGAAGAGGATGAGAGGGAAAGGTGGGCATGTGGGCGTGGCAGGGCAGATGGAAAGGAATGGTGTCTGACATCTAGAATGGAGAGAGGAGGGTGACAGAAAGAGATGAGGTGGGGGGTGAGGGGAGGGAGAAGAGGGAGGAGGAGAAAGAAGGTGAAGCTGAGGTCAGGACTGGGCTGTAAGAGGATGTTAGCGGAACTACAGCAGCACCGACAGAGGATGGAGATGTACTGTGGTTAAGATCATACAGTAGCAGGCAGTTAAAAAGAACAAAACGATGTTTATCCTACCATCCAATTGCTCAGTCAGTCGGCAGCATATTGTTGTGCCAGACACACATAGGCCACAATGCAGTTCTTCCTGCATAGTGCTCAGTGGAACAGCCATGCAGAAAGTCATTGTTTCTTTCTACGGTCACATAGGCCTCAGCCAGAAGGCAAAATTCACTAACAATCATGGGTGCAAGCTACTGCATGACAGTACAGTAATTCTACCTCATTTGTTATGATTCAAAATTTGGTACTGATACCTAAAAAAAAAAAATTAATTAAACAGACAGAAGAACCACTGTCTGGCAACCAGGTCCAGATCACGGTGTACAAATGTTTGTGCATGAAAACTGAGCATGTCTTGGTTTCCACTGTTACACACTGACCAGTATCGTGTGATTGATGTGCTAGGAGAGATGTACAGTCAATGTGTCGTTCCTTGCTGATGAGTATGTGGTGTCTTGTGGAAAAATTCAATGCTCCTGGAATTTCAGCCCAGACTCAAACATACAATTCACTGAATCATGGTCTGAGTTGGCAAGCAGTGGAATAGAAATGAATGAAGAAAGAGAGAGAGAGAGAGAGAGAGAGAGAGAGAGAGAGAGAGAGAGAGGAGAGAGAGAGAGAGAGAGAGAGAGAGAGAGAAGGGGGGCGAGGGATCAGGACGAAGAAATGAAAATGGAGGCCTGATAGGAAGCAGTTGTCCCCCTTCCTGCACATCACAAGGCAATGATATTGATCTGTCTGATCTACAGAACTGGAAGGAGCTATAACAGAAATCATAACATTACTGGCAGCACTAAGTGAACCCCTTCAAGCCCTGTCAACCTGACATCCTTTGCTTACCAGTACTTCCAGAGCTGGCAGAAGAATTGGATCCCATACTTATTCTTATTTACAAATCTTCCCTGGCTTTAGGAGTCGTTGCATGGAACTGGTGCCCTGCCAACATGGCGTCCATTTTTAAAAAGGGGGCATCATTATGATCCATCAAACAACCAGTCACTGTCTCCTTTACAAGCTACAGGCAACCCATGCAAGATCCTTGAACACATCACTGTCAGTACCCTCCTGTCTGACACAGAGATTAACAGCAGACGTGGCACGGGAACAGCATGGCTTCTGTAATTTCAGATCTTGTGAGACATAGCTTCTGGACTTCACTGAGCCAGCATGGAACTAGTGAATGAAGCTGACATCATAATTGTGGATTTTGTGAAAGCATTCGACAGAGTCAGTCACGGCCTGCAGGTTCACAAGCTAAGCCACTGTGGAGGGAGGGGGCAAAGCCAGTAGGTGACTTAGTGCCTTCCTGCAAGACAGACAGCAGGCAGTAGTGGTCAACCGTGAAAGGGCGGATCTAGCCAGCGAGGGATCAGGAGTTCTGCAGGGATCAGTTCAAGGGCCTGCGTGCTTTTCATGGTGTACATAACAATCTCCCAGAAAAGCTCTCTTCACCATCACGACCATTTGCCAAACAACACTGTTGTCTGTAACCTCTCTGCCACATGCTAGGATCATGACCAGCTGCAGCAACACCTCCAACACTCTGAGGAATAGGAGGAGACATGGGACATGGCACTCCATCCTGAAAAACCTACCACCCTCTCTGTCATCAGTAAAAACACTATATCTGCATAATTACAAGTTTCATGGCCACACACCTGGAAACCGTCACCTCTGCCAAGTATCTGGGTGGCAGCATCACCCATTACCAAAACTGGGGCAAGGTCATTAACACCATATGCTCTAAACTAAAGCCAATAAAACCCTGTTTTTTTATAGCAAGGTTTAGTGTGGGCCATTGAAAGGAGGTTGCCCTTTTGAACTCCATATCTGGGTGCACATGTACAGCATAGCCCCCCCCCCCCCCCCCCCCCCACCACCACCCTGTGTAATATCAACAAGATCGAAGCTGTCCAAAGAAGAGCTGCTGGATTTGGAGTCAGTCCTATCACAATGCATCAAAGTGTCTCAGCTGTGGCCGAGAACTTGCAGTGGCCTTCCCTCCCAGCATCAAAGGGAGGCGGCAAGGTGGGTCATGCTTTGTCAGACCATGAATGACCAGCCACCTGTCAGCTAGTCCACCGTCACCATTGTTCCAACTCAGCAGTGTAGAGAAGCCACTCCCATCAGCAGCGACAGATTCCATGTCAAACAAAGTATCAGAATAAAACTCATTTTTTTCCCATTACCATCAGGGACTGGAACAACCTGCCAGAAATAGCTGTGTTTCAAATAGCTCCTTCATACCATGGGTGCAAAACACCTAGATAAAAACCTTAAAACACTCTATAAAACCTAACTACACCGGCTGGTGTGGGTTTTCCCCTTTCCCATCCTCATATTGGCATGTCTTTTTTTTTGGGGGGGGGGGGGGGGGGGGGGGGGGGGGGCCGGTTCTGTGTTAGGATGTGCCAGGATCAGTTAGTACTTTGGGCCTGATGAAAAAACCCCCACACACAGTAGGCTGGATATTTGAATTCTTTCTCTTTTGAAGCCTTCTCTGTTTTCCAATAAGAGTATTCTATGTACACAACCCATGAAGCATCAGAATAAAATCAATATGTTGACCGTGGCTGTCAAATGAATGAAGATGAAGAAATGATAAAAACAACTCTCAAAATTAACATGACTTAATGTCTCCTTTAAAAAACCCAACATGCATTTCTATAGCACTGATAAGTGTATTGGCACATAAAAATCAACTACCCTCAATAATATCATTTTGCAAATTCAAAAGTGCTCTAAAAAATAAATCATAGTGCATGTACTATCCAAGGGAAATTACCCTCATTCAAATTATTACACATCCAAACAGAGCCCCTTCCCTTAGACAATCCAAACTTGATCATATTCTCTGGGTAAATATATATCTAGATATTCATTTATAAATGCTGTAATAATAAAAAAAAACATCTTTGGGTTTTGTCAACAAGATTTTGTTAATTTGTTTCATTTTTTCCTCCACACACTCACAAAAAAAAACTATATATCAAACGAAAATCTCAACTGAAAACATAAAATTTATGCATGACATACTTTCTGGGGCAAAATTGCCCACTGCCATTAATCTTTGCCATTTATTACTCAAATGTCTGCCACCATAAGATGTGTCAAAAAAAAAACACACACACACACACACACACACACACACAAACTCACATTTTTGTTTTAAAACACAACTAAACTAAGAGATAAAATTCATCCTTCTCATTTTCTTTATCAGGTGTTAATATTTGTCTTACTCGTATGTCAATCTACAACTTTGATGGAATTTTTGAAACCACACCTCTCTCATGTCAGTAGGCACTGAAACAGTCATTCTTTTTGTGCTTCTGACAAGATGTACCTGAACAAACTTCTGTGCTAGATCACTGTTTCATCTGTTTGATTTAAAACTCAGTTTGGTAATGTATCTTTTTTCCTTTGTCTCTTTCAGTCTGTCTCACTTTTTCTGTGTGTGTGTCTTTAGTTCTGTTGAGGTCAGCGAAACTGGCAAATTCCTGAGGACTGTCAGTGGATGGACATGGAGGCACCCTCCAGGAGGGAGAGCTCACTCATGCAGGCTCCATGACTACAAAAATGTTGTCATCGGCAAGGGGCTTCGTAGGTGGTGTCCTGTGCATGTTGGATCAGAACAGGCACCAGTGAACATCACCGAAATGACTCGGCAGCAGTGCAGTGTGTCCCTCTGGTGGGTAGCGTCCAGATGACTTGACACTGACTGCTCCATTGGATTGCTGGTACTGTAGCTTTGATGGGCTGGCCAGGCTGTGACTGTGGACCTGTGACTAGATTTTTTTTTTTTCTGCATACGACTGGCAAGGATTAATCCCATCTATCCAAAAAAGGGAGTGGAGTTTTGTCTGTATGACCCGTTTTCTATCCCATACTCCAACTTTGGGGAAGGTGCATGCTATGTGTAATGTGTCATCCATACCAAGAACTGGCCTTGTCTTCCGAAGTTGGTGATGGGATTTTACATGTGTACAAGATGATATGCATGTGTTCATGTATGGAACCTCGGTTTATAGTCTCACTTGAAGGACTGTTTGGAAAATGGAGTCAGAACCAATGTTAACTCCGAGGAGAAAAATCCCCCCGTACCGAACCTGCCTGTCAGAGATTTGAACCTGCAACCTCAGATCACTAAAATTACGAGTCCGGCACTCTATCACTGAGCCTTTCCGGCCCCCACTGACCAGAATGAGAGGATGGGTGCAAAGTTGCTGAAGTGGCAGGCAAGATGAGACAGACAAAAAAATAAAACAAAAGGAATCCATTACAGAGGATGCCCCTCACAGACAGAAAACTCCAAAACTGCCTCACTATGCATACATGAGATCAATAATGGTACAGCTGGTATTGACAAGTCCCTTTTCTATACCAACAGGCAGGCAGCGCAGAAACACAGACTCCAGAGACTTTTCCCAGGACTTTTAGTGAAAAGACAACTCCACCCAGTGGAACACACACCGCCCAGTGAAACGACACACACCACCCAATGGAACACACACCGCCCAGTGAAACGACACTCCGCCCAGTGGAACACACACCACCCAGTGGAACGACACACCACCCAGTGAAATGACACTCCACCCAGTGGAACGACACACCACCCAGTGGAATAGCATACCACCCAGTGGAACGACACACCACCCAGTGGAATAGCATACCACCCAGTGAAACGACACACCACCCAGTGGAACGACACTCCACCCAGTGGAACGACACACCACCCAGTGGAACGACGCTCCACCCAGTGGAACGACACACCACCCAGTGGAATAGCATACCACCCAGTGGAACGACACCACCCAGTGGAATAGCATACCACCCAGTGGAACGACACACCACCCAGTGGAATAGCATACCACCCAGTGGAACGACGCTCCACCCAGTGGAACGACACACCACCCAGTGGAATAGCATACCACCCAGTGGAACGACACACCACCCAGTGGAATAGCATACCACCCAGTGGAACGACACACCACCCAGTGGAACGTGGAATGACACCACCCAGTGGAATAGCATACCACCCAGTGGAACGACGCTCCACCCAGTGAACGACACACACCCCCAGTGGAATATAGCACACCACCCAGTGGAACGACACACCACCCAGTGGAATAGCATACCACCCAGTGGAACGACGCGCACCCAGTGGAACGACACCACCCAGTGGAATAGCATACCACCCAGTGGAACGACACACCACCCAGTGGAATAGCATACCACCCAGTGGAACGACGCTCCACCCAGTGGAATGACGCTCCACCCAGTGGAACAATACTCCACCCAGTGGAACACATACCACCCAATGGAACGACGCTCCACCCAGTGGAACAATACTCCACCCAGTGGAACAATACTCCACCCAGTGAAACGACACTCCACCCAGTGGAACGACACTCCACCCAGTGGAATGACACACCACCCAGTGGAACAACACTCCACCCAGTGGAACACACACACCGCCCAGTGAAACGACACTCCACCAGTGAAACGACACACCACCCAGTGAAACACACACTGCCCATTGAAATGACACTCCACCCAGTGGAACACACACCGCCCAGTGGAACGACACTCCACCCAGTGGAACGACACTCCACCCAGTGGAACGACATACCACCCAGTGGAACGACGCTCCACCCAGTGGAACGACGCTCCAGCTGGCGGAATGACGCTCCACCCAGTGAAACAACACACCACCCAGTGGAACAACATACCACCCAGTGGAACGACGCTCCACCCAGCGGAACAACACTCCACCCAGTGGAACAACATACCACCTAGGGAACGACGCTCCACCCAGTGGAACGACGCTCCACCCAGTGGAACAACACACCACCCAGTGGAACAACACACCACCCGTGGAACACACACCCACCCAGTGGAACAACACACCACCCAGTGGAACAACACACCACCCATGCTGCCTGATACTCCTTCACTGCAGTCCTTCTGAGCTGCCCTGGGTCAGTGCAGTGGCTCAGTTCTCCACTGCTGATGCACAGTACAACCCAGTGGACATCACTTCCAGTCTTTTCTCTGGGCAAAAGGCCACCCACTATCTGTGCCCACTAAGTTCTCCAGCTGCTGGACATTGACGTTCGACCAGAACCCTGTCCATTCCTGGGAAGAAGAAGACAGAGAAAAAACTACAGATAAAAAAAATCTTACCAATGATGAAATGCCAGAGTTCTAGCGAAGAACAAAGAAGAAGCAGCTTATGCTTTTGATGGCTTAAACTCCCAGATTCACACTGGTGTGCATGCGATTGTTTTTTATCACGCCATTAAGCTAGCTATGTTCCTTTCTTCAGGAAGGATGCATAAACATGACACCAGAAGAGTGCAAGTGTTTCATGGTCTTTTGTGTCAACATCCCATCGGCACACAATGCCGTATTCTCCCAAAGATGAATTGGAGTCAGCGAACATGCAAGAATTTTTATGTCTGTGATCACATGGAGGATCTGAGTGGGAAATTAGATCCCAAAGATTAGGCAGTGACCAAGGTCTGCTCCGATGTTATTGCCAACAAGGAACTCACTTCCAAAGTGGCTGTCACACGAGGGAACCGAACATCCGGGCCTGGAATAAGTCTGATTCCTTATTTACAAAGCCAACAAGGCCCCTTCACACCACTCATTCCAGCTGTCCCTAACACAGCCCCATGCAGATTTGTCGTGTTGCAGCCCCTGCCCCACACAGTCCACAGGAAACTGTTGATATAAAGTCCCCATGAGGAAACTTGCCAGAAAAGACACCGCCCTGCTGCTGAGTCATTTCCATGACGTTCAGTGGTGTCTCCTCTGATACTGTGTTTGTAAGACACTACATACTAAGCCCCCTGCTGATGAAATGACTGTTATGTTATGGAGCCAGCATGAGTGACAGCACCCTTCCAGTGTATGCCACCACAGTGACAGACCCTGGAAACTTGTCTGTACATGTACCAACAGCCTTGACCCGAAGTGACCACAAGTGCAGTCAAAGAGAGGAACATGAAGCAGAGGTCACTATGAAAGCAGGGCATGAAGAACCACAGAACTGGACCTTTTTAAGATGATCAATGAGGGTAGGATGATAGATATGATGCCAGGAAGCTCGATCCAAGTCTGCATTGCAGACAGGGTTATCTAAATGCTTCCTGTTACGATGTATCCTGGCGTCGACCTTATCAGCAAAATACGGACAACTCTCTTAGAGAGATGTACCCATTACACTGATAAAACTCAAACATGTGGTTCCAGTCTTCCCACTTGAGCCCAAGCACACTCAGTCTGGGTAGAAACCATCCCACGCTGAAAAAACCTGCTAATACACGCCTATGACAGAATATGAACCCTTAATTTCCAATGCCGCAAGCCCGTGACACAGGAAACCATTGCTCTATGACAGCTGATAAAATTCCACAACTTGCCTACCTCTTCTTCACTGCAGACGTTGAGTTCGTCCCGAGAAATGATGTCGAGGAGGTCCTCTTTGCTCAGGGTCAGAAAGTCATCGGTGGCAGCCACCTGCCTGAAGTTTACACTCGATGAACTTGTTGGTGGCCTCCACCAGGTTGGCGCACATGTACTGGTCGGCAAAGGTCCGCACTGACAGGCAGTTGGAGATGTGCAGCCTGAAGGCAGTCACCAGGTCACAGGCATTAAACAAAAAGGCAGAAACAGGTCACAGGCATTAAACAAAAGGCAGAACAGGTCACAGGCATTAAACAAAAAGGCAGAACATGTCACAGGCATTAAACAAAAAGGCAGAACAGGTCACAGGCATTAACAAAAAAGGCAGAACAGGTCACAGGCATTAAACAAAAAGGCAGAACAGGTCACAGGCATTAAACAAAAAGGCAGAACATGTCACAGGCATTAAACAAAAAGTCAGAACAGGTCACAGGCATTTAAACAAAAAGTCAGAACAAGTCACAGGCATTAAACAAAAAGGCAGAACATGTCACAGGCATTAAACAAAAAGGCAGAACAGGTCACAGGCATTAAACAAAAAGGCAGAACAGGTCACAGGCATTAAACAAAAAGGCAGAACAGGTCACAGGCATTAAACAAAAAGACAGAACAGGTCACAGGAATTAAACAAAAAGGCAGAACAGGTCACAGGAATTAAACAGTCAGAACAGATCGCAGGCATTAAACAAAATGTCCGAAGAACAGGTCACAGGCATTAAACAAAAAGGCAGAAGAACAGGTCACAAGAATTAAACAGTCAGAACAGATCGCAGGCATTAAACAAAATGTCCGAAGAACAGGTCACAGGCATTAAACAAAAGTCAGAACAGGTCACAGGAATTAAACAGTCAGAACAAGTCACAGGCATTAAACAAAATGTCAGAAGAACAGGTCACAGGAATTAAACAAAATGTCTGAAGAACAGGTCACAGGCATTAAACAAAAGTCAGAACAGGTCACAGGCATTAAACAGTCAGAACAGGTCACAGGCATTAAACAAAAGTCAGAACAGGTCACAGGCATTAAACAGTCAGAACAGGTCACAGGCATTAAACAAAAGTCAGAACAGGTCACAGGCATTAAACAAAAAGCAGAAACAGGTCACAGGCATTAAACAAAAAGGCAGAAGAATAGGTTACAGGAATTACACAAAATGGCAGAAGAACACAACACAGGCATTAAACAAAATGGGCAGAAGAACAGGACACAGGCATTAAACAAAATGGCAGAACAGGTCACAGGCATAAATAAAAGTCAGAACAGGTCACAGCAGGCATTAAACAAAAGTCAGAACAGGTCACAGGCATTACACAAAATGTCAGAAGAACAGGTCACATGCATTAAACAAGAAGTCAGGAGAACTCTAATTCACATCTTGCTGCAACAACACTGGGTATATTGATGATTTACCTGCCCAATCTGAAGTCACCAGGCTTGAATATAAATCATTTTGAACATTTTTACCTTAAAGGGAAAAGGTTTTAAGTTATGACTGGAGGTAACTAACAAACCAATCTTCCAATGTTTTCTTATGCTTGCTTTGCAGAAAGATGTGCTGGCTGATATCAACTACTAACTGTGTACACAGTTGAAATTTGAAAGCAAGGTAGCATGTTTTTCATTATTCCACACATCCTATTTGTCCTCTGATAGTCTGTACAATGAAATATAAAGCTGAAGAACTGGTACTGTTTGAAGGCATTAGACATCAAAGAAAGAAAGAAAGAAAAGCACTTTAGGAATTGTGTCGATTTCAAATCATCACTGACACCCTTTTAAGTATTCATCATCAGTGGTGCACACAAATGAACTTGAAAGCAAGGGTATATAACACAAGCAGCATGTTTTTCTATCATTTCACACTTCCTATTTGTCCTCTGATAGTCTTTATTAGTTTATATGAAGCAGCACAACTTGAAGAACATTTCTATAAAGGCATTCAACATCAAACAAAAAAACAAATGAGAAAAAGCATTTTAGGAACATAAAAAATCATCAATGACAGTGACACCTTTCTGAGCATTCCCCATCAGTCATTTCCAGAAGCAAAATCAAACGAACATGTAGACTCCCACCTGTAAGATGGCAGACTGCCATCCATCCACCCACCTGTCCTTGAAGAAGTTACAGCATGCCTCACGCACGTGGCGAAGGTTCAGAAAACTGGCAGCAATGAGCAGCGACTGTGCGTTGTACCGGTCGATGGCCACAGAGCCTGTGTAGGCAAAGTTCACCATGGCCTCCAGAGCACTGGGGAAAGACAGGAAAGAGAAACTCCAGGCAACAATCATGGCATCATGTTAAAAATATATGACCCTCCATCACCAAGGTTTCTGGTGCTGATATGTGTACTAAATAATTACTGCAAGATCAAGCGGGGAGCTACATCTGGTGGACTGATCTAACTTGCACTGAGCATCTCACTCATTTGATTATACTTCTGATATTATAAACAAGAGAAGTTCAGCAATGCCAAGTCTTGGCTGACTACTTCCATTTCTATCTAATTACAACTGAAAGTACCCTCACTGATGGATCAATATGGCTTGATCAGAAATAAACCAAGTATTCACTTTTGCTTTTCTTGGGGGGTCAAACTCGTGATATATCAGGTCATGCTGACAAATTAATGCCAATTTGCGAGTAGACCTTTAAATTAAACTGGTAGTATGGAGCAGAATATACGTTAAGAAAATTCAACAATAACAGTTAAGTAACAAACAAGTAGGGTAGCTACTATATATCCATGACTCAAAATGAATACTGCTCAGGACATCAATTTGCCTGGCAAATATGCAGACACAAAGTGCTTGGGACAACAAGGAAACAACCCCTTCCCCCCCCCCCCCCTTCCCCCCAAATAAGATGATGCAAGCTCGCATATATAGCGTGGACCTGACTCATACACACAGCACCAACAACTGGAGCTATGAACAAACACACATTAACATTTATGTCTATCTGCATAACCTTTTGATCTTGAATACTGTCAAACAGATCACACAGCTGAAAAGAAACAAACAAAGGCAACCACGAATTGATTAACATGAATAGATATTTCAAATGAGGCAGGGAACAGTAAACAATAAAGAACAAACAAGAAGGGTAACTCTTGCTGCCATGATGATGAAGTGTGTTTTAAGAGCAGACTATTACGATCACACAGAGTGCAGCGACTGGTGGAAAGTCGCACCAGCCTTCTTCATGCTGCAGCATCAATACCAACACCCCACAGTAAACTGGTCAATGAAGGTCAGCACAAATGCATCCATGACAAGAGAGGCTGCACCGCTGATCAGGAGCTTCCTTGGCCTTCAATAGTACCCATTCTAATTCAACTTTCTACATTCTCTGGTAAAGTTTTAACAATAAATTCTACTACCTGAAAACCGCTTTCCTTTGTCTGAAAGTGAAATATCTATGCTTTAACCAAACAGGTATTTTAATTTTGACATGAAATTCTTAACAAGTTTTGAAAAATGTTTTTTTTAGGCTCTGTTGAAAAATGCAGACAAACGAATCACAAGACAAAACACGACATGTTTTGACCTCTTAAGGTCTTCTTCAAGCATGATACAAAACACTCAGGACAACAAAAATGAACGAGCAATCACTTATCTTCATCCAATTCGGCGCAAGATGGGCGTTAATAAGTTGATAGATAAGTGATTGCTCGTTCATTTTCGTTGTCCGGAGTGCTGGGTATCTTGCCTGAAGAAGACCTAACAGGTTGAAACGAGTTGTGTTTTGTTTTGTGATTTGTTTGTCTACGTTTTTCGGCGGAACCTTAAAAATACTTTTAAACAATTGTCTAGATTTCCGCCTGTTGTCACCTCACTTTGCAACTTAAATCAAATTTAAAAAAATGGTCAGCATGATCATTGAGTGGTTTTAGTGTAATTGTGTAAACATTGTGATAATAAACCTTCATGTTAAGAGAAAAGATCCCCTACCTGGGCTCTATTCCTTCTATGGTAATTTCACTCATGTTGGCCTCCACCATGTCACAGGTGAACATGGCATTGAAGTAAGGAATGCTGGCCGCCAAGATTACGCGGTGAGCAGAGAACTTCTGGTCCCCAACCTGCAACCATACAATCACATGAATTACTTGGTTATTCCATAATGTTCACAGTTTAGAGTTTTATCAAAATTATACGTATTGGTTTGTAATACAGACATCATTGTAAGTGAAATTCAGATGACATAAAAAATGTCTGGACCAAGCTATTTCACTGTAACTGGACCTGGAAAAATGAAATTAAAAGTAAACAGTTTGTCAGTTTCAACAAAATGTAAGCAATGAGACATGCAGCCTCACTTTCACAGTGGATCTGGGAAGAAGTATCAACACTGTGTAAATGAGGAGTTACTGCAAAATAACAAACACCAGACATACTGATCATATCACTAACGAATAAGTATACATAAACATCAAGCAGCACATCAGATCTTTAGAAATAAAAGAAGACTGCGCTGGTATGGCCATTGATCAAATCAAATGACCTCAGTAAAATAATCTTCCACGGAACTGTTGACGGGGGAGATACCAGGGAAGACAGAAAAAAAAAGGATGGACTGACAACACTGTAGACTGGCCGGGGAAGACATTTGCTGTTCTACACATGTATAAACTTTGACACAACCTGCAGAACTGGAAGAATCTTTGAAACTGTTCCTCAGTGTGCATGTAGTGTTCCAGTGACTCTCCATGACTTTCTGTTGCTGTGACAACCACCAGTTTGATAAAATGTGATTTGCTGTAGCAATGCTTGACACTCTCTTGTTGATACTCTTTTGTTGATGTTAAAAAAACATGACAATCGGTCTTACAGTCTTTTGAACAGTCTTCCTCAAGCACATGAACCCTGATAAAATGACTTATCCTAAAATAAAACTCAGTGGCATGAACATAGTCATGCATACATATATTTAAGTGTGTGTGTGCATGTGTGTGTGCATGTGTGTGTGTGTATGCGTGCATGTGTTTTTGTGTGTGTGATTGCTTATGTGCAAGTGCTTGTGTGTGTGCTTGTGTGTGTGCGTGCCTGCGTGCGTGCGTGCATGTTTGTGTCTATGTGCGTATACATGTGTGTGTGTGTGTGTGTGTGTGTGTGTGTGTGTGTGTGTGTGTGTGTGTGTGTGTGTGTGTGTGTGTCTGCTACCAGAGCTCTACAAAAGGTACACGGATGATGGACTTAGAGCCATGTCCATGCCAGAAAAAAAGACCCTCCATAACTTTCTCAACTTTGTTCAGACCTTTCATCCATCTTTCAATTTTACAGGCACCATTTTCCAGTCAGTCAGCTTTCTTGACATCTCCATCTCCCTCAAAGATGGACTACTAAAAAACTGTTCTACGTTTTACAAACCACTAATGTGCATCCATACATGGAATTCACATCTTCTCATCAACCCCATCCACAAAACACAGCATTCCATACCCTGAATTCCTCCATCTGCGCAGATTTTGTTCCAATGAGAAAGATTTCACATGGCAAGCAGCCAAACCACATGAGTTTTCCACCAACGATGCATACCCAAAACTGTCATTGATGATGCTCTCTGCCACACAACAGCTGTGTCCAGAACAAATGCCTTGAAAGCCCAGCCTCCAAAAGAAACAGATAGACCTGTAGCCTGTCTGAGTGTCTCCTCTTCCAGTTCCATCCACACACTCTTCCCATCTGCAGAATCCTCAAATCACACTGACACATGGCAGAAAGTCACAAACTAACCTTTGAGACCAAACCTCATGATTACTTTTAGGCGTGATGAAAACTCAAACTGAACAAAGTCACCACACATTAATCACACAGTATTTTTTTCCCCTTCTCAAAATTCTGCTGCAGGATCTGTCCTCTCTCACCAAACCAGGCATCATCCTACAACTAGCCTCAAAGACTTGTTCAAAATGTTCAGAGCCGCATCCTTCTGTATGCTGGTAAGATCAAAGTAGGTTGAGACAGCCTGCATACTTATGCACTTTTGAACATGTGGTCGACATCCATCGTCATCGACCTAAACCAGTAGCTCTGCGCTTCAACTATTCCCAATGTAAAATCAACCATGCCAGTCTGGATGGAGTTTTGGCAATCACAGAGTGACAACTTTGAAAGTACCATGCTGAAATCTTATTGCCAGACTTGGGACTACTGCCCACTTGCTCCACCCTCACAACACCAGCCCGCAGTACTCTTCACACACTACCATACTACTCACTATTTACCTCATGTATAAATTTTTTACTTTACAACCATTCTCTCTCCTCATTTTTTCACATTCTTTATCAGTCTATTCTCTATTCACATATTTATGGATCTACTCCTTTTCTTACTCTTGTTTTCTTTCAAATTACTTCATCTTTTAAATGTATTTTTCTTTCTTTCTTTCCTCTGTTTGTTAGTTAGTCTGTTCATTTCTTCATCTTCTGTATGAATAGTACTGTTACTTCCAATAACAAAAAATATAATAACAATAGTATTTGTTATTATTATCACTGTCATCATTATCATCATTAGTGTTATCATTGTTGTTGTTTGTTGTTTATTATTACCACTACTATTGTCATACCATTACTAATTTTATCATTGTTATAAGTAGCAACAGTAGTAATACCAAAATTAGTATCAATATTTTTATTGTTATTGCTGTTGTTGTTATTGTTGCTATAGTCATTGTTACATATCATAATTAATTTTATCATCGTCATAAGTAGTAGCATCGGTAATATTAAATTTATTACTATTATTGTTGCTGTTATTCTCATCATTATCATCATCATCATTGCTATCATAACCATATTATTGTCAATATTCTTTTCTCTCTCATTTTTCTCCTTCTATTACTATAATAATTTTTATGGTAGTTATTGCTAGTATGAACACACTGTAATTATCATACTACTATGACATTACTTTTATTATCATTCTCATCCTCATTATCGTTTTAACTTGTTTCTTCTCTCCTTCAACCTCACTTCCATTCCAAAGTTTTAGGTGTTCAACCAAGATCAAATTTTGCACGCAGGTTGAAGACAGAAGTGATTATTTATGCTGGTCCTTGATTTTCATTGTTTTGAATGGCATTTGTCCTGCCTGAAGTCGACCTAATAAGTTAAAATGCATTGCGCTTGTTTTGTAATCTGTTTGTTCCTTCTGTTTGGTAGCCCAGTACTTCTGTTGTTGCTGCTCTTGTTTCAATTTCTGCTCACAATCACTCCACTTTGAAACCAAAATAACATCCTGAAACAAATGTACCAGAATCTTTACAGGTGCAAGAGTCCAGATCTTATTTGACTTAAGGAAGCCACTCTTAGTAATGGGCTTTGTGGGCTCCACAATTATCCAATTTCCAAAGGCGTGCCAGCACACTGCTTCCAACATTCTTGTCAGATCTACTTTCTGAGTGTGGATGAATACTGCATAAGAGGCCTGTTAACCATGTTGTACAAGACTGCTGGTGGCAAACTCTTGTCTTTCCACATAGAGCATTCCAAATTCCAGCTGACCAAGCAAAGGTGTTGCTGGGGCTGACCGCTTTCACTGGACAAATGACCCTGAACCCTGTTAAAACACAAGCAAGTTTATGAAATTTGCATGCATCCTTGGGGTCCCTGTTCCAAAAGCAAGAACATGTTTGTTCCGTCTTCAAGCATCCTTTGAGTCGAACCGCCTTTCTGATAACTTCCAGCACCTTTTCCATGATGCTGGACAGATATGGAGCGGCCACCTCCTGGCACCGGCTCCTTTTCCCCGCCCCGTCCCTACTCCCTTATTTCAACCCACATCCCTCCCAGACCCATTAGTTGTTTTTATCCTTTTTTTTTCTTCTTGAAATTCAAGTTCCTCATACTCTGCGCTGTGTACACTTAAGCAGCTATAGCCATCGTGGTTTCTACAATTAGCCGCCGACCAACTCCCCAGACGGGGATCCAGATCGAGATATCGAGGACTTCGGTCAGTTCAAATGGCGAATCTATGTTTGAACTGCCCACATACCTTCAGTGTTACGTCGCATAGTTTTTTTCCCTGTCTTCTGATATCGGAGATCACTGGAAAAGCTTCTGTTGGGAGATCACTTTGTCTGAAGATCACAGTATCCTCGCAATCCCTTTCGCAAGATTTGTTTCTTGAGGAGATTGAGAGGTTTGCTACTATTTTCTCCAGTCCGTCAGCCATCTTGCTCTAACAACGTTACTTCCCTTGGTTTGTTAGCAGACGACAACACAACGAAGAGGCCAAACGTTTATTTTACGAACGTTTGAAAAGATAAGATGTCATGCTGAATTCTGTTTTGTACTCTTCCAAATTAAGTAAGGAATTTAGTCATAGTTCGTTTTCGAAAACGTAAAGAAAGTGCAAAGATTCGGAAGAACAAACGAGAAAAAAAAAAAAAATGACGGGAGATCACTCTTCTATCATCTTCCAGACTATCCCAGGACGGAGACGGGAGACTCCAGTGCAGAGCCAAATGTCACATTAAAAGTTGGCCTTCATCGTCGGTTTGGCATAACACCTGATTTAACATGCAACGAAAAGGAATTAATACGTCAAATGTTCCACAAAATAAGGTTTGGAAAACATTGTGTGTACGTTTTTATCTGCCAGCAATTCTCATTGTTGTCGTAATTGTCAAGGCAACTGTCGGAGTGAGACCAAGCTATTTGAGCGAATTAGCATTTGTTCTAGAATTCATTTACCATGTAAAGACCTAACACACACACACACACACACACACACACACACACACACACACACACAACATAATGTAATATGGCTTGTAGGAGTAAGATCCTTTTGCCTGTTCTGGTTGTTGTTTTGCTGTTGTTACCGTTTTGAATAGTATTCAAGCAATCTGTCACTGAAGGATGCATTAACATACCAATGATTTGGTTTATTGGCTTAATCAGCCTTTTGCCTAATATTCAGAGATGACATGATGATTTTTTTCTGTTCTTGTTGATACATATGAGTGCACCACTGCTTATGTGATCTTGATCTTGATCTTGATCGATGAGACGCTTGAGGCCTGGGTAGGCCAGTTCGTCTTTCCAGGAAGTAATCCAGAATGCTTAATTTGGCATGCGTGCTAGTGGTAGCAATCTGGATCATAAACTGTAGGCAGGTTTGTCCAGTGGGCGTCCAACCTGCATTTAAAAAGTGATGTGGTAGGTGCAGTAACAACACTGTCTGGTAAGCTGTTCCAGGTGTTAATGACTCACTCTGAGAAGTAGGAACTGTGTACGCTGAGCCTACAATGTGCTTTATTTAACTGAAGACTGTTTCCTCTTCTCTCTCTGCTTACTGCGAGTGTGAACTGTGGCTGATCTGTCTTGTAGACACCATGAACGTATTTATATGTGTCTATCATGTCACCACGCTTTCTTCGGCGCTTAAGACTGGGAAGCTTCAGAGTGGCGAGTCATTCTGGATACGGCTTCTCTTTCAATGAACCTATTAGCTTTGTTGCACGGCGTTGCACATCCTCAGTGTCTTTGCAGAGGGTCTTTGAGTGTGGATTCCATACAGTATGCCCATATTCCATAAGTGGTCGGACCAGCGACTTGAAGAGCTGGAGAAACAGGTCCTCAGTAAGATAGTCAAATGAGCGCCGTATGATGCCAACAACCTTGTTCGCCTTTGCTGTGATGCTCGTGACATGCGCCTTGAAGTCAAGCTTGTTATCAATCAGGACACCTAGGTCCTTCTCCACATCACTTTCAGCAAGGGCCAGGTTGTAGTCTTCTCCTTGGTTGGTCTTCCCTCTCATGTAGTAGATTGCCTCTGACTTCCTGTTCCCCAACTTCAATACACTGCACTTCTCAGGATGAAATCTGAGTAACCAGCCTTTGGACCACTGCTGGAGTCTGTCAAGGTCACCCTGAAGTATATGCGTCGCTGCTTCCTGATTACTTCTAGTGAAAATCTTTGTGTCATCGGCAAACAGCTGTACACTGCTCTCCACTCGGCTGGGGAGGTCGTTGATGTACATCACGAACAGCAGTGGACCCAACACGCTTCCCTGTGGGATTCCGCTTGTCACATCAGCTTGCTGCAATGATGCTCCATCCACGATCACCCTCTGTTCTCTCGCCCAAGAAGGCCTCATTCCACTGCAAGACGTTCCTTGACACTCCATGGGCTTTAACCTTGCTGACCAGTCAGCGGTGAGGTATGCTGTCAAACGCTTTCTGATAATCCATGTAGATCACGTCGATGGAACCTCCACTGTCAAGCACTTCAGTCCATGTATCCAGAACATACAAAAGCTGGGTAGCACATGAACGCCCCTGGATGAAGCCATGCTGTTCTCTGCATATCAGGTCGTTGGCTTGGAGATGCCCAATCACCTGCTCCCTCACAAGAGTTTCCATGACCTTACAGAGAATGCAAGTGAGACTCACTGGCCTGTAATTGTTTGCTAAAAACTTGCTCCCTTTCTTGAAAACTGGTGTCACTATCGCTGTTTTCCAATCCTGAGGTAGCTTCGATTCCTCAAAGGACTTCCTAAACAGTAGCGACACCGGGAGTGCTAGCGTATCAGCAGCCTCGGACAACAGCAATGGGTTAATACCATCTGGTCCTGGGGCCTAGTCAGTTTTGAGGTTCTTCAGCAGCTTTTTCACTTTTTCAACAGTAATGTCAAAGTCAGCGAGCTCACTTCCATAGTCATACTGGGGGGGGGGGGGGGGGGGGGGGGGGGGGGGGGATCAGGCAGTTCACCATCACCATCTTCTGTTGTAAACACACTTTGGAAGAAATGGTTCAACAACTCTGCTTTTTCTTTGTTGATGATGTTTTTGATCCATCTTCTTTCTTCAAATCTGCCACCACCATCTTATTTTTGTCTTGTTCTTTACAAAGTACCAAAATGCCTTTGGGTTTTTCTTTGCTTGTTGTGCCACTTGTTCTTCCAATTTTTTTCTTGGCTTTCCTGCATGCTTTTCTGGCCTGGTTCCTAGCCCTCACATACTCCTCATAAGCTTTGCCATCATGTGTCTCTTTCCAACATCTGAATAACTTGTGCTTCCTTCTGACTGAATCAAGTGGTGCCCTTGTCCATCCATGCCTTGTTTTTCTTCCTCCTTTTGACTTGGGTACAAATTTTTCTATCACCTTTTCAGTTTTCTCCTTGAAGATATCCCACATCCACTGTACAACCTTGAAGCACCTGCTCCCAATCCACTGATCCCAGTTCATGCCTGATGCCATCAAAATCGCTTTTTTCGAAAGTTTGGGGCGCTGAACCACTGTAGGTTTTCCTCCATGGCAAGACAGACTGATCACTAGTGTGGCATGGCCGCTTTTTCCCAGTCCTGCTGTTGTAGTAATGTCTAGTACCTTGTCGTCCCTGTTTGTGAACACCAGATCTATTAGTGTAGACTTCTGTCCATGCCTGTAACGCGCTGGTTCCATCTGGTTTTGATTAAGGAATGCATCCTTGGTACACCTGTAGAACAGCTGTGTTGGGTGATTTTCACCTGCCTTACACTTGTCATTACACATGATGGATGTTGCCAACAGGTAAATCGGTCTGGAAGTTGCAATCCTTCCATTGTCCATCTAAGGTATTTTTAGAATTGTAATGTGCTCTTGTGGCAGTAATATGATTAAGCAGATATTTCCAGAAGTTTATATAAATCTGTAGGGGAAAAAAAAAAAAGGTGGGATCTGGTTAAAGATTTTGCCAATTTTACTGGGTACCCTCCTGAGTTTGCTCCGTCTTTTGTAGTAAAAATGATTTTAAATGGAGCTGTTATCATAATAGCCATGCAGGATTTTATCAGTCATGATCATATAACCTCTCAGCCTCCTGTGCTCAGGGCTTGAAAGTTGCATGTTATTTAATCTCTCCTGATATGTCAAATTACTCCTACCTCACAATTGCTTGGTAGATCCTCTCTGAGCATTTTCTACTAAGTTTATAGGCTTTCTAAGGCATGGGGCCATTCTAAATTTCCATGTTCTAGTTTTTATTCTTCCAATGATTGAAATAGTGGAACCTTTGCATCTTATTTTTACACAGGATGAAATGGGTGATCGTTCCAGCCATTCTATTTTTGTCCACCAAAACACACAGATTTGATTCCATCTTGGTATTTTTCCACGTCAATGAAATTTATATGATATAATTAGAATGTTTATGACCAACATGAAGTAAATCTTAAAAAGAAACAGTACTAGTTCCACCAGAGGATACAGACAGACAGATTGTCTGTATTGTCTGGTGGAACTAATACTGTTTCTTTTTAAAATTTGCTTCATTTTCTGCCCTCAGTCACCTCGTTTTGAAAGCAGCCTGAAGTAATTTATATTTATCACTGTTAATCTTTATCTACCACCTCTGTGCCTGTCTGATTACTTCATCAATACTGACTTGGAGCACAATTTGCTTTTCTCTGCTGGTTATTCTGCAGCATACTCTTGTGCCATCAACAAACATTTTGATAAAACATTACTGCTTATAGAGTATTGATAAAATAAATAAATGGTGTTGGCCTCAAGACGCTGTCCTGGGAAACACCACTGGTCGTCTTTGCTGTACCTCACATTATCTGTTTATTAGTATACTGGCATCTTTTATGTAAAATACTGGCAATCCAGTTAAGCATGTTGCATGAACTGGTAACTTGCTATATGATATCAACATTTGTTTGGAAGCAATATTCTTCCCAATCCTACTCAACTCATTCTGCAGGTACAAAAGTGCTTGATAAAGAATTCCAAATGTTAAAAATGCTGTTAAGAAAAAAAAACATGTACATAAAGACTGGTTTTAACAAACTGTTTACTTAGTTTCATAGATGATTTTTAGTGTTACACACACACACACACACACACACACACACACACACACACACACACACACACACACACACACACTCACTCACATGTAATGTGCAAGGGACGAGTGGAATGGAGAAAGAAAGAGGAGGGGTAGAAGGGGTGTGAAGGGGATTAGGAATGGGAGTGGGTGGGGATGGGGATTGTGCTCGGGGGACTGAAAGGAAGATCTAAAGTATTCTTCACTTCTTGAGTATGGGATTTAGAGAAAAGTCTGTCCTCTGTCTGTCTATCTGTCTGTCTGTCTCTCTGTGTGTCTCTTACCCTGTCTGTCTCTTCCTCCTCCTCCTCCTCTTCTCTCTCTTTCTCTCTCTCTCCCTCTTCATTAATTTTGTTTTCCTGTCCTTCTTTTCATCTTTGACTTTCCAGTCCTCCCTTCCCCCTCCATCCACCCGATTTTTAAATTGAGCGTGTCTGGAAAAGGGAAATTTGGTGCACAAGAGGGCCAGAAGAAAAAGTATTCAACTGTTCAAGTTTAGTTTCAAGAGTTTCCTTCTGCAAATCAGCCTCTGTTAACTATGAATATTTTCGGATATGGGATTGTCAGTCAGGCTGTAAGTTCCCATGGTGAGAGATGTTCTTTTAGACATGAACAAAACAAAACATCACGCACACATGCACAGACGCATGCACACATGCACGCATGCATGCACGCATGCACACGCGCACGCACACACACACACACACACACACACATGCACACACACACACATACACACACACACCACACACACACACACACACACACACACACACACACACACACACACACACACACACACACACACACACACACACAATGAGAGACATGCAATCAACGGAGAAAGATCTTTCAAAGCACTGAAACTATTCGTGCCATTTTATATACTTGCACTCATACTTATGTGCACATACAAACACACACACATGCACACACACACACACACACACACACACACACACACACACACACACACACACACACACACACATGCAGACACACTTGCACACATGGGCACACACACACACATAAGCACACACACGCATACTCAGGCACACACGTAGGCACATGTGTACGTATACACACACACAAATGCACACACATACATGCACATCTGCACCATGTACACTGGCACACACATGGGCCCGTGCCCACACACCCATGCACACACATATACACACTCTCGTGCACACTTACCACACAAACATACAATGGTAATGGCACAGCCAATGTCAGCTAGTACCCAAGGTGTGACCAGCGTGTTGGGCTAATGCGCAGGTCAGAAATCTGCAAGGTCATAGCCATGAGGCCATCTTCTTATGTTCTCTCATCATAGTCATTAATCATCCATCCATCAGCTTTAAATCATGTGCAGAGCAGTCTCAAAAATTAGCAAGTGTGGTGGAGCATATAATGGACTAGTCTGCATGCGGTGACACCTCCTTGATGAAACTGAAACTGAACCTAATACTACTTACAGGCCAATTTTTAAGGATCTTTATTTCACAGTGTCCAGATCAGACCAGTCCAACTAGCAGTCCCTGGGCAGAGACCTGAAAGGGGGAACCAGGACCTTTCATTTTGATTCCTATAAAAAAAAAAGATGTTTTGTCTGTCATGATGATTCCAGAGGGTGCAGTGAGTGGTTAGGAGCAGGGCAAGGTGTCTGGTAGTTTTGTCACAGGCAGAGCAGCATGTTTCTTAAAACTGTGAAATGCCACATATGCACCAGAACTCTTTTCCCAGCCAGGTTATCACTTGGGGTCACACAGAAGCTGGGCCTGATGTGTTTGGTAAGCGACCATTTGGAGACAGGTGTATCATCTGCAGTCTTGCTAGTGAGGTCAAGTAGCCTACACTGGCAGACCATCATAGCAGCCAAGGAACAATGCAGGGGCTATAGGATCGATTCATCTGGGATTCCTTATTTCGTATCAGCAGATCTAAACTAGCCCTTTTCACTATGACCGCTTGGTGTGTGTGTGTGTGTGTGCGCGCGCGCGCGCGCGTGTGTGTGTGTGTGTGTGTGTGTGTGTGTGTGTGTGTGTGTGTGTGTGAGTGTGTTTGTGTGTCTGTGTGTAAACTTGTCACAAATACTCAGTGTGTACACATGCATGCTTACTGGTGTCTTATTCTGCCTTAAAAACAACAACAACAACAACAACAAAAATTGCATTTTAACTTGAAGGAGTTTTTGTTGTTATTGTTTATCGATTGTAAAGGTTTGTTTCTTCGAAATGTAAGCTTGATTTACTTACATAAATTTCCAATGCAGGTGCCCAGTATGGTCACACTGAATGCAGTGGCACTCCAAGATCACTGGGCACGCTCACTGGCCATTGGGAAGACGATTGGTCCTCGACAGGTCAGCTTAGGTCCAGCAGCGAAAGCGAAGCAGAAGAAAGAAGTGAGGCCAGTTGTTGACACCGGAAGATGTAAGTTGATATGGTGTTGGTTAATTCAGTATAGTAAATTTATCTTATGTGTGGTAATTCATGAAAAATTCACTAAAACTGAATCTGTTTGACTTGTATTTGATGTAAGTTGATTCGATGCAATTTATTTCAATGTGTTAGGTGAATTTCATGTGAGTTAATAACAATAATGAGAATAATAATGATAATAATAATAATAATAACAATAATGATAACAATAATCATAATGATAATAATAACATAGCATTTATAAAGCGCCTTGCCAGAGCCTCTAGGCACTGACAAAGAACAACATATATACAAACATTTCACATCAATAAACCTTATACAAACACCTACCCACCCGCAAAACACACACATACGCCCACACAACACACACACACACACACATACACACACACAACACACACACACACACACACACACACACACACACACATACGCACACACACACACACACACACACACACACACACACACACACACACACACACACACACACACATACGCACACACACACACACACACACATACGCACACACACACACACACACACACACACACACACACACACACACACACACACACACACACACACACACACACACACACACACACACACACACACACACACACACACACACACACACACATACACACACGCGCGCACACACACTCACCGAGCACACCAAAGATCAATCACATGGCAGAAAAAAAAAATTCAGTGTAATAAGTGTATCTTATGTGTTACCACACATCATTAAAATCTAATTCGTTGTAACTGAAATCTGCTTGATTTGTATGTGATGTAAGTTGATTCGATAAAAGTTGTTTCAGTGTATCATGTGAATTAATGCAAAGTTGATTTTACGTGCATAAAAGGACACTAAGCGATTTCACATAGTATAAATGAGTGGCTATGAATCTGAGTTAATGTTTAGTCAATTCAAGTGATTTGATGAACTCGAAGCTGGTTGTAAGTGTAATAACGACATCAGTATAAAAACAACTTTTCTTTTGCTGTCTCAGCTTCTGTGTCACTCCAGTTGCATTACTACTCCCACACCGTTCACCCCCCCCCCCCCCCCCTCCTCATCAACGGTCACACCCTGGCTTGTCCTGTCGCAGCCCAGACACCAGCAGTCCACATGGAGAATCACTGTCAAGTCATCATGAGGCAACCCAGCAGAGGAGACACTGCACTGCTGCTGTGTCACTTCAGTGGTGTTCAGTACAGCCTGTTGTCATCCAACATACGTGAGACACCACTTACCAAGCACTATGCTGAAGACTGCATTTGCCAAGTGTCAAGAGTCAGCAAGTGTGAGCCTCCTCTTCCGAAGGGTGCCACCATGTCAACCCGGTGACAGTCCCCATGACTTCACCGATACCAGCCTCCTCAGCGCAAACGTACCAAAGGGTTCAGATGAGGAGAGGAAATCGAAAAAAATGAGGTCACAATGAGAGCAGAGCTTGAAAGGCCACAGCATTTGATGCTTTTTTTTTTTTTTTTAAATGGTGATCTGTGAGGATGAGGCTGCTGAAGATGAGCCTGTGGAGTTCTGTTCTGGTCTGGTGACAGGGCTGTACTCTGCCTGTACTTTCATGATATATCCTAGCATCAATCAAGCCCGAGAGAAACAGACACCTGCAGTCTTAGTCAGGCAATTTGAGCAACGCTTTCAGAGGCACGACCATACACTCAGAATGAAAGTTAGCTGTGTTGTTCCAGCTTCCCAACCGAGCCTGCAGCAAACTCTCTCTCTCTCTGCCTGTCTGTCTGTCTGTCTGTCTCTTTGGATTGATCTCTCTTTCTCTCTCTATTCCACTGTAATTGCAATCAAAACTCAACGAGAGCTATCTTCACAATGAGGGATCCTTCTGTGCACATTCACAGTCTCACTCTTTTTTTTTCTTTCTAGGATATGTCACTCAATGCCTACACCAGAATCCCACCTCCCACTTGATCAAAGTTAATTCCAAGTAAATCCCTGGGGAGCGGTCAGCCTTCAGGGATCCTTGTGACTGTTAGTGTCAGACCTTAACGTCCTCCCTGATGGGATGGGACAGACTGATCAGGTCATCTGACATCGCCATCAGTCATCATGTCTTTCACAGGAGAAGACAGCGCCACGTCAGTCAGGTCCAACCAACAGCATTTCCCCATTTTCTGTCTAATGTGCATGTCTAACGGCTATAAATAATAATAATTAAAAAATCAAGTCCGATAAGGGGAATAACCACCACATTGTCGAGTTTTTTTTTTTCTTCCACTAACTGGAAATTGTCTCCCTTCTTTGTCACTGTACTGGGAGTACGTTTACATGCTTTGCATCTTGGGGTTATTTGTTTTTTTTTTTTTTTTTTTTGTGTGTGTTCCCCGCTAATCTTCTGATGTTCACTAAATCCATGCCACTGGCACACAGTTGCAGCAGCGGCGTAAACACAGCAATTATCCGTCCAACCGCAAACATGCTGGTGGTCCCTGCTGTCAGGATTGCTGAACTGTCAAAGGGGCAGTGACTCACTCGCGGTCTTAAAGATGTCATGAGGTCATTGGTTCAGACGCTACTGGACTTTTTGTTTGTTTGTTTTGTTTTGTTTAGAACTGTTGTACCTTGCTTTGGTGGTTTTCAGCCAAACCGAAGGCGAAAGTCAAGGAACCGGCGGAAAAAGAGTACGTGTTGGATGAAAAAACCACCCCCTTTGACTCTGGGTAAGTTGGAATCACTCAAGGGTCTTCTGAAAACTGTAAACTTTTCTGTGAGTAAATGTACACATTGTAGTAATCAACATGTGTTACACGGTGTACAGAGACATGTAGGTATTTGTGGGCGCGCACTATCAGTCAGTTGCACACCCACATACCTGTGCACACATGAGCATGCGGTTCGCTTGTGCTCTCTCTCTCTCTCTCTCTCTCTCTCTCTCTCTCTCTCTCTCTCTCTCTCTCTCTCTCTCTCTCTCAAACACACACACATGCATGCACGCACGCATGCACGCATACAAGCACACACACATACACACAACACACACACACACACACACACACACACACACACACACACACACACACACACACACACACACACACACTCTCTCTCTCTCTCTCTCTCTCTCTCACTCTCACGCACACACGCACGCATGCACACGTGCGCACACATGCACACACACGCACGCATGCATGCATGAATGCACGCACGTACACACACACACACACACACACACACACACACACACACACACACACACACACACACACACACACACATACGCGCGCACAGACACAGACAGACAGGCAGACGGACACACTTACACACACACTTACACACACACACACACACTTACACACACACACACACACACACACACACACACACACACACACACACACACACACACACACGTGCACGTGCGCGTGCACGTGCACACACACACACACACACACACACACACACACACACACACACACACACACACACACACACACACACAGGTACTTACTCAACACAGAATAAATTCATAAGTTTGAAAAAGAAAACACAATTTCTGCGCTCTACCATTCCATAGAATTATGGTAGGCCTACCTTCTTGTAATCATCATTTCACAGCAGTAAAAATCCACAGAGTGCATGTTCAGTGCTTTACAAGAGAAGAGACAAAAAAGTTCAAAGTTCCTACTGCCAGTCAGCCGGAGCTCATGCAGGGCATGGTGGAATGCAGACTCTGTCCATCTCCTTTCGCCTTCTTTAACGTCCCCGGCATTGTATCAGATACCCATTTACTGCTCAGTTGGAGATGATGGGGGTGGGGGGAAAAGAGGGGGGGTGGGTGAGGGTGGGAGGTTAAAAACAACTACAGAAACAGCAGGAGTAGGTTTGGCCCTCTCTTTCTTCCTCTGTTCTTGTACGCTGTCTTTCCCTCTCCCTTCTCTCTCCTCAGCCTTTTCTCTGTGCCTTCTCTTCCTCATCTTTCTTCGCCTCCTGTCCCGACTCAGTATGGAGGTCAGTTGGCAGGTCAGTTCTACACCTATCAATACTTGCCATGAGGTACTTATGGGTACAAATGCTCTCACAAGTTTAGGGGACATGCAAGGATACTAGTCCTTTTCCGGGTTCATGGATACCAGTCCTTTAGCAACATTAGGGAGATGTATGTCCCATTACAAAGCATTATGGGACACATATGGGTACCAGTCCTTTACCAGCTTTAGGGAGATATATGGAAAACAGTCCATTACAAGCGTTATGGGACACATATGGATCTCAGTCTTTACCAGCTTTACGGAGACATATGGAAAACAGTCCATTACAAGCTTTATGGGACACACATGGTTACCAGTCCTTTACCAGCTTTAGGGAGACGTATGGAAAAGTTCATTACAACTTTATGGGACACATACAGATCTCAGTCCCTTACCAGCTTTAGAGAGACGTATGGAAAACGGTCCTTTGTGTCGGGATTATGGGACACGTGGACACCAGTTCTTTGCCGTGCTCATGTGTCACATATACATACTGGTCCTTTGATTGGTTTTTGTGACTTATCTAGATTCCAAGCCTTTTGCCAGATTTTTGGGACAAATATGGATATCAGTCCTTTTGGCAGATTTATGGGACAAATATGGATATCAGTCCTTTTGGCAGATTTACAGGTAAATATGGATATCACTTCTTTTGGCAGATTTATGGGACAAATATGGATATCAGTCCTTTTGGCAAATTTATGGGACAAATATGGATATCAGTCCTTTTGGCAGATTTATGGGACAAATATGGATATCAGTCCTTTTGGCAGATTTACAGGTAAATATGGATATCACTTCTTTTGGCAGATTTATGGGACAAATATGGATATAAGTCCTTTTGGCAAATTTATGGGACAAATATGGATATCAGTCCTTTGGCAGATTTATGGGACAAATATGGATATCAGTCCTTTTGGCAGATTTACAGATAAATATGGATATCACTTCTTTTGGCAGATTTATGGGACAAAAATATGGATATCAGTCCTTTTGCCAGATTTAGGGGACAAATATGCATATCGGTCCTTTTTGCCAGATTTTTGGGACATACATGAATATCAGTCCTTTTTGCCAGATTTTTGGACTTACATGGATATCGGTCCTTTTTGCCAGATTTATAGGACATACATGGATATTGGTCCTTTTTGCCAGATTTATGGGATAAATATGGATATCGGCCCTTTTTTGCAGATTTATGGGACAAATATGGAGATCGTTTTTTTTTTCTCCAGATTCATAAGGAAAATATGGATATCGGTCTTTGTTCCCAGATTTATGGGACAGATATGGATACCGGTCCTCTTTTCCCCAGATTTATGGGACAAATATTGATATCGGTCCTTTTCCCCAGATTTATGGAACAGATATGGAGACAGGTCCTTTTTTTTTTTCCAGATTCATGGGACAAATATTGAAATCGGTCCTTTTTTTCCAGATTTATGGGACTCTGGATATCAGATTTATGGGACAAATATGGATTCAGGTCCTTTTTCTTTTACCAAATTCATGGACACAATATATGATACATCGTTCCTTTTTTTTTTCCAGATTCATGGGACAAATATTGAAATCCTTATCCTCCCTTTTTACCAAATTTATGGGACAAATATGGATATCAGTCCTATTGGACTCCCCCCCTCCCCCCTCACCTCCCCCCTTCCAACCACAACTGTACTGATCTTAGGATTATAATGTTGGTGTAATGATGATGATGATGACTGCCGTGATAATGATAATAATAATGACAGAATTTGGGAACCCACGCACACTTACACAGACTCATGACAGACATCCAAGCACATGCAGATATACTGGCAAGCATAGGCACCCACATATATGCACTCATTCATGCATTCTTGCATGCATGCACACACACATACAGAGAGAGACGCTCACGCACTTATGCGCAGACACATGCACACCCACATGAGGACACATGCGTGTGTGCACTTACACGCAAGCACACTTGCACACGCGCATGCACACACATGCTCACACACACGCGCACACTCACACAATCAGACAGGAGTGCACATGCCCACACACAGGCACAAATAGTACTAACAAATGGTTACATACATATTCAATGTCTTTTGTGCTGTTGTTGGGGTATATTATGGAGATCTAGTCCTTTGATCTTATGTTCATACAATCTTTTTAATCATGATATGTTGACAAATTTGAGTTTATGAATCTCTGTGTGTGTGTGATTGTGTATGATTGTATGTGTGTGTGTGTGTGTGTGTGTGTGTGTGTGTGTGTGTGTGTGTGTGTGTGTGTGGTGTAAGTGTGCGTGCGTGCGTGTGTGTGTGTGTGTGTGTGTGTGTGTGTGTGTGTGTGTGTGTGTGTGTGTATGCATGCGTGTGTGTGTGTGTGTGTGTGTGTGTGTGTGTGTGGATAGAAGATGGATTGTGATGTGTAAATAGGTGAAATAAGTGGTGAGTGTTGATGTTTAATTTTAAGCTTTTCAATTTGATTTGATTCCTATGCATTTTCCATTGTATTTTATGATGTGATATGGCAATGTGTCACCACCAAATAATTTTCCTTCAGGGACAAAATAAACAACTTGTGAACTTGTGTGAACTATTGATACCAGCTCTGCCATGTCGCAAGACATATATTGATCATTCTTTGCCAGGTCTATGGGATACATATAAATATCAATGCTTAGCCAGGTTTATGGGAAACACTATTATCAGTACAAAACCTTCGTTAGGTTAATTGGACATATATCAATACTGTGGTGTTATTTTCCTATGAGATGTTTATGGGCGTGTAAAACAGATACATGTGTGTGGGCTTGTGTAGAACATTAACCGGCATGGGAGGCAATTCCAAATTTGGGGCGAAAACATCAAGTTGTGGTCTATCCTAAGACACTTTTTTTTTTTCCACATTGTGAAGAAGCTAAGGGACCTGCGACCATGGTGATGTTTATTTCTTACAGCACAGAAACTGGGGTTGATAGAAGCACCGACACAGCACCTGTCGGAGACGGACTGGAGCAATGTCAAGGCCAAATCCAATGCCAGAGATGATTCCAGAGAGCCCTGCGTCATTTGTAAAGAGGATTTTTGGACTTCAGCAGCAGGTCAGGCACTGAGTTCATGTGTGTGTGTGTGTGTGTGTGTGTGTGTGTGTGTGTGTGTGTGTGTGTGTGTGTGTGTGTGTGTGTGTGTGAGAGAGAGAGAGAGAGAGAGAGAGCGAGAGAGAGAGAGAGAGAGAGAGAGAGAGAGAGAGAGAGAGAGAGAGAGAGAGAGAGAGAGAAACAACCAGAAGGAACCTGGTTTGTAGTTTATTTTATCCATGGCCTCTTTTGATAGAAAGAAGAGGCCTTAGTTTTGTCTGGTCTGCAAATGAAATCGATCATTAGATGGCTGTAGATGAGACGAATTCACAGAACTGAACCTTTGACTGGGTCTGTAGGCTTTGGCTTCTTTGTGTCATGAATGAAGCGAATATTGTATAAGAAAGAGAACAGTAATCAAGTCATTCATTCCTTCATCATCAGTACAGTAATCAAGTGATGGTTAAAACAAAAATCGCCTCCGTGTTTTCTACACCAGATGATGTCATAGGTGTCGGACGTTTAAACACAAAGTAGATGAAAATCAGTTTAGTTTGATGATGAAGATGACGATGATGATGATAATGATGATGATGATGATGATGATGAATGATGATGATGATGATGATGATGATGATGATGACCACGATAATTTATTTATTCATTTATTTGATTATATATTATGTGTGTTTAGCTAGTTTTTCTTAGTGATTTTGATTGTATGTTTGGCTGGCTAGTTTTTTTTTTTTAAACAAATTAATTCTTCAATTTCTTTTCTTTTTTTCGCTTTTTATTTTCAGCTCTCACAACCTCCCCCCCCCCCCCCCCTCCCCCCCACCAGTGTCGCTATCCCCCATAATCACCACCTCACTCAGTGGGTAGTCTCCCCCTTACACAGTTGCACCGAGTTTTGCCCCGACACGCTCCACCACGAAGCAGTCCCACAGCGACCAGTCTGATTCAGGTCATTGTGAGGCCACCCACCGGAGGAGACGGTGCACAGCTCCTGAGTCACTGTAGTGGTGTTCGGTGGCGCTTTCTTGGATCCCGCACATGCAGGGCCCCACCAGTGAACCTGTTCCTGCTGACAATAATTGCATGATCCCAGGTGCAAAGTGAGGCGACTGCAGGTGGAAATCTAAAACAAATTTTGAAAAAAATTATGTTTAAGCTCCGCCCCCCCCCCCCCCCCAAAAAAAAAAAAAAAAAAAAAAATAATAAAAACGTCGACAAACGAATCACAAGACAAAACACGACGCGTTTCGACCTCTTAGGTCTCTTCTTCAGGCAAGATACGCGACACTCAGGACAACGAAAGATCAACGAGCAATCCTTAATCTTCATTCAATTCGGCGCAAGTGATAACTCGTTCATGTTCGTTGTACTGAGTGTTGGGTATCTTGCCTGAAGAAGACCTAGGAGGTTGAGATGCGTCATGTTTCGTCTTGTGATTCGTTTGTCAACGTTTTCTGGGCGGAACTTTAGCAATAATTTTTTTCAAAATAATTGGATGGTTGAAGAGTCAGCGTGAGCTATCCTCCTCTGGAGGGTGCCACCCATGAATCAGTTCCGTGGATTCCACCGGGTCCATTCATTGCCAGTCCGTAAACTGAACCATTCCGCCCACCTCGACACAATCCCCACACGGACATGGACAGGATATGACGTTAAAATGATGTCAACATGAGAGTAGGGAACGAAGGTACTTTTTTTTTTTTCATGATGACTAGCGACAACGAGACTACATTGCAGGGCGGACATGGTACTTCGATCCTTTCACAGTATGTACCAAGATCCACCAGTCCTAAGAGACACGCACACCTGCAGTGTTGGTCGTGGGATTGGAGTGATGCTGTCAGAGACGGTAGTTATGAAGTATGAACGAATAATGACTGTGTGGTTGCAGTCTTCTCACTTGAGCTCGTCACACATTCGATTCCAGGGTAAGAGGCTGCTGGATCTGAAATTTAAAAGAAAAAAAAAAAATGTTGTGTTGACAGGTGCTGCTGTCATGCAGTCATGTGTTCCACAGGGTGAGTTGAACAAAACCATGTCTCCGTGTATTGGCTTCCTGCATTGTGTTTTGTGTCATTGCTGTATAATTTGAGTGCAACCTAACAGTTTAAGGGTGCGTCTTTGTGGGTGTCTCATCATAGTAATGACATATACAATATTGTATGGTGTAAGAGAGAGAGAGAGAGAGAGAGAGAGAGAGAGAGAGAGAGAGAGAGAGAGAGAGAGAGAGAACTCTGGATGGGTGCATATATGACAAAGAAGGCGGTCTGTCATTAGTGTGGCACTTACTGCAGAGCTGCCAACCTTCCCCAATTTTTCTGGAACTTCTGGAATTTAGAAAGTATTCCCCAGACCCCGAATGTAGTGACAAAATCCATTATCCCAAATTCTGTTCAAACATGTGGGGATCAGGTCGGGTGTGTGTGTGCGTGTGTGTGTGTGTGTGTGTGTGTGTGTGTGTGTGTGTGTGTGTGTGTGTGTGTGCAAGCAGAGGGAGCGGGTTGTTCTGTTTGGACAGACTAGCAGCATCCACGGTTGAGAACACACAAACGATTCAGGGGATTTTCACCCCTGGTGCCGAACATGAAATCTTTAGCCAACGGGAGGGTGGTAGAGGTGGTGTAAAGTGGGAGTGGGCATTGGCTGGGGTGGGGGGAGTTTTTCGCTTCTGACGGACTGGTCAGTATTGTTTTCATTTTCGCCCGTTAACACGAAAACTGTTCCCACGCTTCTTACGTGTACGCATGCACACACACACACAGACACAGAAACAGACGCGTACGGAGGCACACGCGTGTGG
>JADBJO010010541.1:49998-71915 GCA_016801955.1 Conus betulinus | reverse complement strand
TTCAGTAGCATTTTTGTTGGCAAGCCCTTCAGACCGTGAGTAACCCTTGAACTGAGGCTCTTTACTGACTGAGTAAATACTGCCAATCATCTGTGAGGGTTCATTCACTCATGCTGAAGTGTGATCATTTACAACTGTAAATAACCTTAAAGCCATAAACAGACACAGCTTGGCCAAATATTGTCCACTGTGTCCACACCCCCCCCCCCCCCCTCCCCTTCTACCCAGCTCAGCCCCTTCATGCAGACAAGACAGAAAGCGCAGACAGACAACTCACAAAGAGAGACATAGAGAGAGAGACAGACAAAGAGACAGAAACAGCAGACAATGGGACAAAGAGAGAAATAGTGATACAGGAAGAAAGAGACCTAACACCCAATCATTGTATCAAAACATTCCTCATCAACAGACTGTCAATGCCATGACACCAATCATTGTATCAAAACATTCTCATCAACAGACTGTCAGTGCCATGACACCTATCATTGTATTAAAACATTCCTCACAGACTGTCAATGCCATGACACCAATCATTGTATCAAGACATTCTTCATCAACAGATTGTCAATGCCATGACACCAATCATTGTATCAAGACATTCTTCATCAACAGACTGTCAATGCCATGACACCAGTGAAAAAATATCCTACATCAATCGTTGCATATTCATGAACCATGCAACACTCACACCACTCCACCCACTCACAAAATGTTCTTCTCCAGTCTTGCGCATTATCTATTCCTGAAGAACTCTTGAAGTTCCCTAAGTGCTCCCCCAACAAACCAAGACCAGGATCTCCCAACAAACCAAGATCAGGATCTCCCAACAACCAAGACCAGGATCTCCTAACAAACCAAGACCAGGATCTCCCAACAAACCAAGACCAGGATCTCCTAACAAACCAAGACCAGGATCTCCTAAGAAACCAAGACCAGGATCTCCAATACCAACATCAAGTCTGCCTACTTTGTGGAGCTCAAACTCGGAGGATAACAATAGCAATAAGCACCAAGAAAGAGCAGGCACTTTCCATCAACAACCATCTGAGGAGAAACATGCACTAGTTTCATACCATTGGCAACAAAGACCTTGCCAGGGAACTGACCCATGCCTGGAGATGCTGATATTTAATGAGGAAAGAGCAGCTTACAGTTCTGCTCTGCAGACCTCCCACCTACACCACCAAACAAGCCCTGACACCAAGTCCCCAAGGCAAAAGGAAAAGAGGTCTAGAAACCAAGACAAAATGAAGTCTTAGGATCTTGAAGTGCACAGCATGTGGCTGGGGAGGTATGGGGGATATAGAGGGGGGGGGGGGGGGGCTTCCTTGCAGCCAGTAGGAGACAAAACCAGGACACAGAGGTGAGGAGAAACTCTTTTAGAAATCTATGCCCCGCACAGAGGAAATATTGGAAGTTTAGATATTGTATTCCCTTTTAAGTACTGCAGATCTTTTCTAAATCAGACACATGATACCAGTGCTACAAATCTTTTTCAATTAAAAAAGTTATGCATTAGATTAAACATGTGCAGCTTTCACATGTTCTCTACAAAGTATCCATGGAAACTATGTACCAGCCATTTTCTTTATAGAACAGAAAAAGAAAGAAGAACAAAAAAGCAAAATACATGAAACTGAAATCTGTTCATTCATTAGATGAGTGCCCACATATTCAAAGCCTCCCCGAAGCCCAAAATGAGCGAGCACAGATTCCAATCCAGCTAAAATCAATGCTCCACATCATTCTCCACTACACAACCATTTACAATCTGACGTCCCTCTGACTCTGAAGAGACAAGGTCACACATATAAAAGAAAACAATGGAGTGGGAGTGGAGGTGCTGTGCACTGGGGGGGGGGGAATGAGTGGGAGAGACGTCAAAACAACTTACGAACAGATGTCACGCACCTGATGATGTTCAAAACTGACGTTGTCAATCACCAGCTGGAAATGTGGCCGAAACTCGCTGGCATTCCCCATCACCTGATCACACAAAAACATTACCTGTACCCGTGAAATCAGCCCAGCATTTCTAACAAATTTTGATGTGAAAGCTAGAAAGAATGCTGCTGACAATGCTAAGCATCATTAAAATACTCTAGAAGCTGGACAAATTTGAAGTTAGCGTTTCCTATGGTGATCATTTTGAGTTCATTGGTCAGTGCTTTCCATAGCATGAGAATGACTTCAAATCCACAGTTGGGAGTACAAACATATTCTCTCATTTTGTCTTTCAACATGAATCTAGTGACAGAGAATGGGTGAAAGAAGTCACTCCATCAAAGCATCTTTTTCACTAAAAGGTACATCATTTTAAAGTCATCTGTCAACTGATTTTTGTGACCACCATCCTGTGTATTTATGGTTAATAACTAATACAAATATTTTTGCACAGTGTTCTAAATCCTCAATTCTGACCCCTAAGCCCCTTTACGTTAATGTCCATGTTGTTCCAAACCAGCTTCAAATGACCTATAGTTGATTTTGGGGGGACTGGTCACATACTAACATAACTTTCTTTCATCAGACGCAAAATCCGTAAAAATAAAAAATCCAAGACATCACTTTCTGTTCTCTCCACTCAAATCTTTTTGGTCATGACATCAGACATTAAAATACTTTAGAGAGAGAGTGAGAGAGAGAGAGAGAGAGAGAGAGAGAGAGAGAGAGAGAGAGAGAGTCATCGATATAATTTATTATAAGACAACCTGTATGAATCTATTATTCATTGAGTCACCATCAGCAAGTCCAGATGCACACATATTGACTCTGGTGATAAGACACAAAAATAGTTTTGTTTTGTTTTTTTTTTTTTTTTTTCTTTTTTTTCAACCATGAGACTCTCCCTGCAACTTATGACAGGTAAAACTAAGATCCCAAATGACAGAGGCACAATCACTCCAGGAGCATATACATATATATCTCTCTTTTGTTGTTGTTGAAGATCTATGCGAAGTCATTGATCTAGCACTTGCAATACACAAGCACGTACACACAAGCATGTACACACATGCACGCACACACTCACACACACACACATCCACGTTTGCACTACGCACACGCACATGTACTCTCACACACACATAAACACACATACACAGTAAATTACACGGACAACATTAAAATATGTTTGTTATGTTCGGCTTTTCTTTTCAGTTCAGCAATACTCAGAAAATGTGCTAATTCAGCCAGTTGTGATTGTGTATAATACAGAAAATGTGTGCTAATTCAGCCAGTTGTAATTGTGTTAACACAGAAAATGTGTGCCAATTCAGCCAGTTGTAATTGTGTTACACAGAAAATGTGTGCTAATTAAGCCAGTTGTAATTGTGTTATACAGAAAATGTGTGCTAATTCAGCCAATTGTAATTGTGTTATACAGAAAATGTGTGCTAATTCAGCCAATCGTAATTGTGTTATACAGAAAATGTACTATTCAGAGAGTGAGTGATCTGTTTGCTATGGCTCACTTTTTAACATACATCTGTTGTGTGAAATCTATATGTATAAAGCAGGCTGAAAACCAATATCATGAAATCAGTCCTATGTTTTCATCAGACATACAAAACAAAGTTCAAAGGGGGGGGGGGGGGGGGGGGGGGGGGGGGGGGGGGAGAGAGAGACAGAGAGAGAGAGAGAGAGAGATGAGAGTTTTTGCATGTCTGTGTGAGTCTGTGTGTACATCTTTGTACGACTAAGAATTAATCCAAAACCACCCCTATGGCCTGCCTAGTTTTCCTTTTTGCTTGCCTATGGACAAGTGAGAACAATTAAAACAACGGTAATTAACTAAACTGTTAGAGCATGTTACACATGTGTTACATCAAATTTTGTCTGGTTTTCAGTAAGTCTGTATGACAGATGAAGTGATTGTGAACTTTTCTATCACAATTGACGGCAAAGAGGAAGGGTACGGGGAAGGAGACAGAACAGAGTATGTTAGTGGGGTGTAGGTGTCACTGAGAATTTTTTTTTTAAATGAACAAAATAACAACAACAAACACGAAAAGAAAGAGTACATCATCTCACTGGTTTGCTTAGGTTGTTAAAACACTTATCTGCAAACCTCAACTGGCATTAAATCTAAACCCAACGTAGTAAAACTACTGGAAGTAGTGAAAGCTGCATAAAAACGTAAAATTTTTTACTTAAATTTCAGTCCGTCCCTCAACATACTCTTTGCTAAGGTACTATTCCTTGCTCGATTTCAGTATTTCTTCTGTTCTCCTTAAACATGTAATTTAAAGAAGCTGTTTAACTTGAATTCAGTATATGCTGTTGTTTTTGTTGTGGTCATCAATGTTTAACCATTCGATAAAAACTTCAAAACGAAAAAGAGCCTGAATCCTGCGTACAAATTAACTCATACTTCACGTGTGTGTGTGTGTGTGTGTGTGTGTGTGTGTGTGTGTGTGTAAGGTAAGGGTAAGGTAATGTTGCTTATAGCAGACCGCAAAGGGCCAAATCAGGCTGTCACCACATTAAAATCAACTCACAAGTCATCAAAATAAAATAAAATAATAAAATCAAAAATTTTCTTTTTTTAAACTTTCACACATCTCTTTAAAACACATCTTCTAAAAACGTAGCAGAAACTTCATTAAAAATCTTTTCTTCCGCAAAAATCTTAAATCAGATGAAACGTTAATCTCTTTCAGGAACTCAAAGATCACGTCAGGTGGGACATCTCTGAACAGGGTTTTTCATGGACTCTGCTGTAAAGTGTTTATGTCTCACATCGTTTAAGTCCCAACACTCTAAAAGAATATGTTTCACTGTGAGTAGAACATGACATGGAATGCACCACAGAGCTTCTTCACCTCTTCAAAGATAAGAATGGGCATATAATGAGTGGCCTGTGTGCAAGCGGCACAGGACTTTTTCTTCTTTACGGCCACCTCTGGAACATGGTAAAAACTTTAAGGTTTGGATGGATTTTAAAATAGTTTGCTATCCATCTTCAAGGTCCATTCCTCTTGCCAGGTCTTTGACATAATCATTACTTTGGCTTTTTGATCTGTGTATGGGACAGACATGTCAGACAGTTTCCCTGTCGTGGCATTCTTGGCCAATCAATCAGCCATTTCATTCCCTCCCATGCCAACATGACCAGTAAACCAAGCCAGAATGATGTCATGACCCTCTGCTTTCAATGAAGTGAAAGTTAAAAAATCTGGTTGCACCTGGTTGTGTCATGTGTGTGTGTGCTTGCATAACAGGCACAGCAAGTTCATGAATTATTGCCAGATCTGGGTGTGTTTTCTTTGTTTTTTTGTTTTTTTTTTTTTTTTTTAATTCAGTGTTTACAGTAACACAGGTGTTTCATTTGTTTAAGTATTAATTCAGTGTTTACAGTAACACAGGTGTTTCATTTGTTTAAGTCATAGATCCTGTCATATTTTCATCATTTAAATTATTTTACAGATATTCACACCTCCTACAGAATTTGTCTATATATTATACAAAAAAAAAATGTATTAATAGCAGATGGGGAAAAAAAAATTAATCTGTAGAAAAAGTTTTTCCAATTCCTCTTGCAATAACCTAATGTTCCTAAATAAAGGGTTTCTTTACTTAAAACTGCTTTAATGAATAGAAACCTAATTAAACATGCACCTGAAAATATGAATTTGTGGGTTTTGAAGGTGGTTGTGTGCACACAGTCCTGTCTACCTCAAAATCGAACCATTAGCATTCTCATTTTCTGCCGCAATGCTCTGGAAATTCACTACCTTTCCATCTTCGTCATGCCCCTTCCTTCCTGACTTCAAGTCTCCACTTACAACGTATCTGTTCTAACGCCAGTAGCAGGATACCACCTGAAATATTACTAAATTACTACATGTCACTTGCACACTTTCCTCGTATACAAATGAGCTGTTCACCATGTCATATAGTGTGTTTCTGTATCCAACATTATGTTTCAGTGTGTGTGTGTGTGTGTGTGTGTGTGTGTGTGTGTGTGTGTGTGTGTGTGTGTGTGTGTGTGTGTGTGCATGTGTGCACACATGAGTGTACTGTGCACGTGCATGTTTGTATGTTTATGACTCGTTAACACAGAACTCTGTGTGTGTGTGTGTGTGTATGTGTGTGTGTTCTGCTTATATTTTTTAGATGGTGAATTATTAACACTGTGTAAGCACCCTGTAGCCTATGTTGTTAGGATGGGCGCTCTACAAAATTGTCCACATTATTACTATTATTATTATTCCATTCTAGTATTCCATGACCAAAAAGGAGTATATTTTTCTTACCTTGAACTTTAATATGGATCTTACACTAGTTACAGCGCAATTCTTACAGCAAACTTATTGCGTTGTATACTCGAATTCAAACACTCACACCAACAAGCACAAGTGCATCACACACACACACACACACACACACACACACACACACAGAGTGACAAACACTGCACATTTAGTTGACCATCTCATTAAAAATCTCATTAAAAAAAAAAAATCATGAACAAAAATATTATTATAAATTGCCCCCCCCCCCCCCCCCCCCCCCCCATACAGTTGTTACAATTCATACAGTTTTCATTTTCCATCTATTTCTTCTCTTTGTACTGCCCCCCCCTGTTTTTGGGGTGTGGGGGTGTGGGTGGGGGGGGGAGTGGGGCTAAATGAATACTTACTTGATGTGCTGGGTGTTGCGAGGCCTTTTTACAAGACCTGTTCACCACTCCTGTTTGAAAACTAGACTTGCGTGTGTGGACGTATCACAGAAACGTTTTGGCTATAGGCTAAAAGCCTTTTGCCTCATTTTGCCCTCATTATCAGTGTCCATTAATATGCTTTTGGATCACTACATAGTGACTGTCCCTTGGTTAAATCAGGCTTAGTATATACTACATTTATTACCACTTTAGTAAAGATTTAAATCAATTGAAAATACTTGGTCCTTAAAAGTTTTGTCAGTTTGATTTTTGAAGGCGTTAACTGATGATGCATTAATGGTATCATATGGAAGGTTTTCTACAGATTAATAATATGATTAGTTTTAAAAAACCTGTGGAACTGGTTAGTTATGAAGCTGGTCTTTCTAAGTTTCTAGCTAGCTGTGCCCTCCAGTCTTATCATTGTTAGCCATGGTGAACAGGGAAAAGGTAGTGGAGGATCGTAAATATTGTGCATGATCTTAAATACTTCGATCAGATCACCTCTTGGTCGCCTGAATTCTAGGCTGGGCAACCTGAGTAGAGCCATACGCTCCTTGTAACCAAGATCTCCAGTACCAGTTATACACTTGGTAAATCCACGTTGAACACCTTCAATCATATATGTATCCCTCATTTTCTCTCTGTTTGGTATGGAAGGTCTAGCATTAACCTTTAAACACATGTCAACAGATATGTTGTTACCTTTGCTTGCCATCAGCAGCCTCCCTGATCTGTTTCTCTAAATTGAGACGAGACTGTTCTTGTTGACACTTCTCTTCATCAGTAAAATCAGCACCTGGAACACACACACATGTTTCTTTCCATTCACTGACAAAAAAAAAAAAAATAAAAACAAAACGCATATGATTATCAGTTTCAAGTCTGAAACAGACAAGTCTTTTCTCTTTCACACGGTTAAAACAGGACTTGAAACGGACACCTGCTTCCACTTTATCTGCAAGAATGGGGGCTCCACACACAGACGGCTTTTCTTCTACATAATAAAGATAAGGACTTGAAACAAACACAATTCCTTTTTTTTTTTTTTTTTTTTATTCAATTCTCTCTCATCCCTCCTTTCCACAATTCCTGCATTCATACTCACATTTGTTCATCAACATGTTGTGTTATTGAAAAAGTATAGTTAGACTTAGCAACATTGGACATAGTGCAACGATGTAAGAGTTATAACGAACTTAATACGCACAAAAATTACATCAATGGCATTAATGTTGCTAATTTTACAGAGGATGCAAACATTCAAGGGAGAGAACTTTTTCCCCCTTATTTTACAAATAGTTTGAATGGATGAAGAAAGAAAATGGAGTAAAACAAATAAATATATAAACAAACAGTAGCAGTACTATCACACACACACACACACACACACACACACACACACACACACACACACACACACACACACACACACACACACACAATTCCTGTTTGAGGCACAGGTATTTTGACATTAAGTGAAGATACAAGGTTTTCATATGTGTACCAAGCTTGCTTAAACTTGTCAAGTTTACCCATTAGTAACATACCGGTATCTTTCAAAACCATACCTGTCTTTCAAAACAGCAAGGAATACATTTACAAGTGGAACTGTCTTTCTCCATTTACATTTGTAAATGTATAATTTTGCCAATATAACATGATTAAATTCATTATTTGATCTGAGACAATGTGTCCATCTGCTCCAAACAAACATGTTTGGGAAAATCTTAAACTTGTACAACTAGTTACTTGGTGAACAAATAATTCTCTGAAGACCCAGCCAGAAATCATTAGTAAAGGGGCAATTCCACAATAAATGTTCAATTGTTTCTTCTTCATTTTGACAAAAATCACAAATAGGGGAGTCGATGACTTGTAAACTTCAGTTAGTCGGTAAGATTCTATGTATAATGCGGGTCTGTAGCCATCTTAGCTGGACATCTGAACTTGTGTACAGGCACGTTTGGAAAATATTTTTCCAGTTTCAGTACAAAATTGTCTGTTCCACTTGGCTATACCTGTGGCGATATATTGCCCCATCATTAAATACTTGTTGCACATATTTATTTCCTCTATAAAATAGTTTTCAAGTTAAATTCCCTTGCATCTTGTATCCTGCAATAGGCTGAACACCCCTCCTGATTTGATAGTTTTTTTTATAACTTGGATAATTCCATTATAAGTAAGAAAATCTGTTACATTGTCTGGATATTCATGCTGGAAGTGCTGATAACTGTAAAAGTTCCCTTCCTCATCTAGATCTAGTAGTTGATAAATATAACATAGTTTTTATCAAACCAGCTTTTCAAGAAGATAGTATGTCTAGCCCTCAATATGTCAATGTTATAGAATATAAACCCTTTTCAAGAAGATACATTAGATAGTATGTCTAACTCTCAATATGTCAATGTTAATTGTTATAGAATATAAACTCAAAGTTAAAATCATGGATATTTTGAGGAACATTTTTTTGACAGAACTTTTTATAGTGTTTCAGAACATCCTTCCAATTTTTGTTCAGCCTGTGTAAAAGTATCTGAACATACTCACTTCCTACTTTATTTAACTTATCTAAGTGTGGATACAGGTTGAATATATGTGTCTGTAAGGTAGACTGAGAGGAAAATAATTTTCTCAACCAACTTATTTTCAGCGTGCTCAAATATGAAAAAAAATATATTCAACATCTTCAGTCCTCCAGACATATATTCACCACAAACAACTTTCTTACTTATTCTGCTTCTTTTTCCATCCAAAAAAAAGTTAAATAAAAGGGAGTCAAGCTCTTGTAATAAGGCCTGGCAAGGGTCTAGTAGATTGAGAAATAAATATGTCAGTTTTGACATTGCTAAACATTTTACAACAGCAATTTTTCCAAATGGAGTTAGTTGTCTTTTTGACCATTTTATGTAAAATCCATCTAACTTCATCAAGTTTTCCTTAAAAATTAATCTGCACAATTGCGATCACAGTCTCAAGGGAGAACTTGATTCCTAATATTTTAAAAATTCCTGGATTCCAACAAAAATTTTGGTCTTGTAGATATCTTACTTGTGACTTTTTCCTACTACTAATCCATACTAAACTGGGTTTTTTCACTGTTAATTTTCAAGCCACAAAGTTGTGCAAAAAGATTAAGAATCCTGACGGCTTCTCGCAAATACTTTTCACTACCGTCAAGATAAAGAGTGGTATCATCAGCAAACTCAGAAAGTAGGGCTTCAGTATTATTAATTTTAATACCTTTTATTCTATCATTTTTTTACGTATCATGATGGACATAACCTCTGCACAAATCAAATACAAATATGGAGACAACGGGTCACCCTGACGAATACCTCTGCACACATTGAACCATTCAGAGTAAAGGCCATTCACAGACACACAGGTGTTAATATTCTTATAAAAGGCACATACCCATCTTTGAATGTCTTGACCAAAATTAAAAACTTTCAATGCCTTTTGAATAAATGTCCACGAAACACTATCAAACACTTTTTCAAAGTCTACTAAAAGTAGTAAACCAGGGATATTTTCAGCTTCCGTATGTACCAAAAGATCATATATATAAGTCTAATGTTTTCCCCAATATATCTTCCTTTCATGAATCCTTTCTGATCAGGTTGGATTATTTTCGACAAAATTGTCTTAAGTCTGCTGGCCACACAAGCAGATGCTATTTTGTAAGATTAAGAAGTATTGAGAAGCGATATTGGGTGCCAGTTTTTCAACAAGTGTTTTGGTTTGTCTTCTTTTGGAATGCAAGTATTGGAAACTGACAGCAGATCGGACGCGGCACAGTTCCTTTTTTTTAGCGCTAGCACCCAATTTATCACCTCTGTTACACATCAGTCAAAAGTAAAAAAAAAAAAAAATACAGAAAGCTGGGCGCAAATTACACCGATGTTGCCATGCCGATTTTAGAATCCTGACCCCAACATCCATTCACTCCCAGAAAGTGAAGCAACAGCGAAAGGCAAGCATGGAGGAGGCAGAGTAAAAGAGACTTCAGGTAGGGTTCACAAACAGACGTACATCTTCCACGCACAAACACAAAAATTAACCAACAGACAAAAACATTAAAAAAACAAAGCCATGAATGGCAAAAAAGGCATTTGCAACAATGGGCTACTAACCGCTACATTGTGGCGGAGCGAGAGGTCAAGTATGCCGGGTACATAATCGAAGACACAAAAACAACTGTGAACACACGCCAAGAGCTGGGCGCAACCATGTTGAAACGTCACTTAGTGACATGCGCAAAGCAAAGGTCACATTGGGTCATTTTTAAGGTGGATCTCCAAAAAGCGAGAAGTGTGTGTGTATACATGCATAAAAGTGTGTGTGTAAGTGTGTAAGTGTGTGAGTGAGTGAGTGTGTGTGTGTGTGTGTGTGTGTGTGTGTGTGTGTGTGTGTGTGTGTGTGTGTGTGTGTGTGCAAAAGAGAGAACGAGAGAGAGAGAGAGAGAGAGAGAGAGAGAGACAGAGAGAGAGAGAGAGAGAGAGAGAGAGAGAGAGAGAGAGAGAGAGAGAGAGAGAAGAGAGAAAGAGAGAGAGAGAGAGAGAGAGGAGAGAGAGAGAGAGGAGAGAGACAGACAGACAGAGTAGTAGAGCATCGGCATTACCATCGCCACCCAACAATTGTGTTGGTGACTAACTGAATAACAGTGATGACCCACGATTAGACTGAAATTACAACATTATAACATAACCAGAACACCTATGGCTGTCTCACAGTTGTAAATAAATTGAGGTTCCTGTTAGATAATACAAAAGGGATGTACCTGTTACATATCAATTCATGGAGAAATAAAGAGGACTGGGGGTGGGCGGGGGGGGGGGGGTGGGGGATTGTGTTGGCTGTAGAGCTGACATTCAAGGCTGTACATTACATCACAGGTCACATCATCAACAACAATTATATATGAGAGAGAGGAAAGAGAAACAGAGGGAGAAGCAACAAAAAAAAAAAAATAGAAAATTAAAATACATTTTTCCTCAATCAATCAATCAATCAGTCGTGAGACACACCGTAGTCTGCATCTCGTTTGTAGATTTTTCCTTATTTTTTTCCTGGTGGAAGACTATGTGAGTATGGACAGATCAGAAATGTTCTTTTTCATTTAAAAAAAAAAAAAACAACAAAAAAAATAAAAAAATAAGCCTCATTCAACTGCTATAAGCAGCAAAGTTATTGTGATCCTTAGACACCAGGGTCTGGACCGGGGTCTAGACAAGCATCTAGGAAGTCAGCAGTTCTAACAGAGTCCAATGAATAATTTGAAATTACTTCTCTCACGCTCATGTACATTTGGTCCTTGACTTTTATCCCTCACCTTATCAAGCATCTGGAGGATGGTAAGTTCCTGTGATCTCCGGTGGTTCTGTCTCTCTCTCCCTGCCCCAGCCCAGCCAATGTCCCAGTCTGGTTTGACTGCTCCCTGCTGTGACACTGTCCACTATACCCACCACACACACAGTCTGAAAAACTTTTCCCAGGCTGGATCAGTGAATGCCTAGCACCAGCACCAGCATGAGCAATACCCCCAGTAGACATGGCACTGTCACTGGAGCTGTCTCTGGACCGGGCTGCAGCTGTGGTCAGCACCCTTCTGTTGTGGCTGGTCAGCACCCCTCTCCTGCGGCTGGTCTGCACTCCGTCGCAGCTGGTCAGCACTCCTTCATTGCAGCTGGTCAGCACTCCTTCATTGCAGCTGGTCAGCACTCCTTCATTGCAGCTGGTCAGCACTCCTTCCTTCATTGCAGCTGGTCAGCACTCCTTCATTGCAGCTGGTCAGCACCCCTCTCCTGTGGCTGGCCAGTACCCCTCTCCTGCGGCTGGTCAGCATTCCTCTGTTGTGACTGGTCAGCACCCCTTCACTGCGGCTGGTTAGCACCCCTTCGCTGCAGCTGGACAGCACCCCTTCACTGCGGCTGGTCAGCACCCCTTCGCTGCGGCTGGTCAGCACCCCTTCGCTGCGGCTGGTCAGCATCCCTTCGCTGCGGGGTCTTCACACCTCTTCACTGCGGCTGGTCTGTACTCCCCTGCTGCTTCTGCAGTGGAGGTCTTCTGTCGAGCACCCTGGAACTGCCACTGACAGGGCGAGAAGCCCAGCACTGTCTTACCTGGTCGCCCCAGAGATCGGAGAGACTGTTAATGTGGGTAATCTCACCTGATAGAGCCTTCATGAAGACCCTTCCATTCTTGGACCAGGCCTGATAACACACTTCCTTGTCATCCTTCACTGTGGTCAGCAAGGCATAACCTCTAGGAGTCAGATCTTCAACAATAACTACCCCTGTGCCACTCAGTCTTCGCCTTATATAGATCACCTGATCGCGAATGCGCCTTTGAGACAAATCTCACAATAATGCCTCTTGGAGAGTTTCTTGAATTTTGTCTCAGTCCAAGATGGTGTACTGCTTCAATATCCTCTCTATTAATATCAATTTGGAGTTTGTTTTTAATCAAGTTCAGAACTAAATTCTCACACTGCTGTTGAGTCTCTCTCTGTGTAGCTGTGCTATTTTCTTTTACACCATAGATCAATACGTAAATTATTTCTTTTCACATACGCTGCTGTACCCTCACTCTTCTTGTCCGCTAACTTGGCAATATTATAACATGTCTGATCAAACATATCTCTTAGTTCATCTTCTCGCACTGCTCTCTCTCTAATTTGCTCTCTCAGTTCATTTCCTTTCTTGTCTGATAGAACGAGGATTTGAAACAGACACTTTGCTTGTGCTCATACGTAATAAAATCTGGACCTGCAATGGACACACTTCACAGTTATCTGCTTCAATCTGGATCTGAGACACGCTTTCTTTCAAAACTCAGTAGATCAGGACTTGAAACTGTTGAGCCTGACAGGATGAACACTTCAACTGACACATGCTTCCACTCACACCTTGTCACATCAGCACTTGAAAAAATCACACACTTCATGCCATACCTGTGTTACAGAGAAAGTGATTTTCTGACTAAAACTAGTTTGACCAAACATTTCTGATTTTTCTCTATGTGAACACATTGATATCCTCCTGCTTTTCACAATTTCAGGGAAAGGTGCAGAAACTGAAACTTACAATGAATCAAGTGACAGGCCATATATGTCAAGGGTCATCACCCTGGTTGCTCTGAAGGCACACTTAGTTCCCTTCTCTCCCAAATTGGTTTTTAACAAGGATCTAATTATTATGGCCACATTCCAATTAAGAATAAGTCATGTAGGTATGAGGCATTTGGTTGGGTGACTATTTTGTAAAATTATTTCAACTTGTTTTAGAAGCAAAATTCCTATTCATACTCTGACATGGCGCAGAAGAGAGGCAATATTTTTAACAAACATGGATGACAAGATTTCAGGTGTATGAAAGGTAAGAAGACAGCAAGATCAAGATTATATGTGTGTGTGTGTGTGTGTGTGTGTGTGTGTGTGTGTGTGTGTGTGTGTGAGCATGCATAACATGTATACTCATAGTAGGTACCGGCAATTGGCAGTATCTATGAATAACGCGTTTAGAATCAGATGAAAATTGTGAAGAATAAAGAATACAGTTTCCTTTTGAACTCTGTGTTGTTTATTTGTGTGTTTGCAATAGACGGTACGATGACTGTTTTATTCCAAATACACCCATCCGTTCACACGAAAACGAAGCGCGTCACACATCCCGAAGCGTCGCAGGCGCCATTTGGCCGAGCGTTCGAACTACACTGTGTCGAAAATCAACACATACAATGTGTTCATTCCATTCACTGGCGTTTAAATAGGTCAGAATACAAGAGCATGATTCAAACTTTATTTCAGTCTATTTTTCTTTTTGGTACGACGATGCGTTTAAATTGATTAGAATCGAAGTTTTTATGAGGCTTGTTACAAGTGTTGTCTTTCCAGCGTCGTTGCTAAAAAAAACTTGCGAAAAAAAAACATACACATTAACGATGCGCTAGAAAGGCCGTTCTCTCCCGCATTCATTGGTGTATCAAGCTAAGCGATTGGTTGAATGCTCGCAAAGCGCAAGCCAATCAAAGCGAAGGTACCAAATGCAAACATTTGCTCCTTGTCGAAGATTTCAAAATGGCGGAACGAAGCCGAGATCCGACAATGACCGAGTCGAATGCGCTAATCGTTGTTGAATTGCAAGACGCACTTGGTAAGATAACGCATGTAATAACAAACGAGAACATTAATGAAACGATTCAATTATTTTAATTCGCTTAATACTGTGCCAATGCTTAGTTATTTTGTTCGTAATTCAGCCGGTGTTCGTCAAGATTAAACAGGTCGGAAAAGTCCCACGCGTTGCGCCGTTCGAAGCGATCGTATTTTTTTTTAAGACAAACTAATGAAAAGATATCAGTAATGGGCTTCACTTATGTCGATTCATGTATTTGTGTGAAATGTTTACTGATTCCATTACACGATTATAGAGAAAATCGTAGTTAAAAACACCTGTTTGAGACAGATATTCGAACCGGAAGCCACCACACCGCGCGTACAAGACGGTCCGAGGCTTTGAATTCTGAAAGCACTGTCTTCTGATAATGACCATCAATCGAAACACCGATCATCATTACTGTCATACTCGATGTGGAAAGCGTGTTTGGTGGTATAAAGAGAGAGAGAGAGAGAGAGAGAGTCTGAAGTTGAACAGTAAGGAGGGTGTGGGGGGGGGGGGGGGGGGGGGGGGGGGGGGGGGGGGTCACTGTCGAGTCAACCTGACTCAACAAAGTTTAGCTTAGCAATCAAATTTTTTTTTTTCCTAGTGTATTTGAAATTTCTGTAATTGAACTGTATGGATTTGCTTTCTCCCCCCCCCCCCACCCCTCCCCTCCTTACTGGCAAACACAGCAAGGTTTTGAACACTTAGTGATTACTTTCAAGTAAAACTGCTAGAATATAACTACAGTAGCATTGCATTGCCAAGACATTACTTGTTGTGACAGTAACATTTATGATATTTTTTGGTGATTGTATGTATGATATTTTTTTTTGGTGATTGTATGTTATGCTCCACAGTTATGTATATTGCTGTAACAGCACAAACATACTGAATAAACAGAGTAGTTGATAAAAAGGTAGAGTCCAAAATAAAGTTAAATCTCTTTCTTTAATTCTACCTTTTGTTAAAAAAAAAAAAAAAAGCATTATAATGCATATTTATGTTCTTTTACATTCACAATGATTAAATCAACAAGTTCATTCAAAATCATAATGATGAAACTTAACATGTTATTGGCAATGCTTAAATTAAATCACACCCTGTCGACAAAATAATGTGTTGCAGAGGAGGATGTACCTTTTGTTTACAAAGAACATGCAATACATTTTTGCTTACAAAGAACAACAGATACTAAAATTTAAATTATAAGGAAGGAATGGACAGAGCAGTAGTACCACACACACACACACACACACACACACACACACACACACACACACCACCACATATCACACAATGATGAAGAAACAAACAGGGAAATTTACATAAAAGCATGCACTCATAGTTAAGATAAGTGGTCCTATGCCATGTTTTTTTTTTTTTTTTCACAGTATTTCACACACACACACACACACACACACACACACACACACACACCACACACATATTGCACATGATGAAGAAAAACAGGAAATTTTACATGAAAGCATGCACTCATAGTTCAATTAAGTGGTCCAGTTCCATGCTTTAATGTATTTTTTTTTTTGTTTGTTTTTCAGTAATTACACACACACACACACACACACACACACACACACACACACACACACACACACACACACACACACCACATGATATCGCACAATGATGAAACAGACAGGGAAATATACATAAAAGCATGCAGTCACAGTTCAGTTAAGTGATCCTGTGCCATGCTTTAATGTTTTTTTCTTTCCTTTTTTTTTTTTTTTTTTTCTTTAACTGAGAAAATGCATCCACATTTTTTATATAATTTGTTTAACCTTTGCCAGAGCTTGTGGGTGAAAAATTACCCAGACTGTCATTTAAATCTTCAAAACTAACTCAGTTTTTCATAATATATGTAACTAAGTTTTATGACTTTGTTCATTATGTATTTGTGCTTGCCCCCATTAAATATTGTGGTGTTTTGGTGGTAAATAAAGGAGTAAAATAATAAAAGCTTATAATCCTCGTCAGATACTGTGGGTGGCATGTCACCCATACCAATCAAAGAAGCATTCTCACATGCCAGAGCTTGTGGGTGGCTGGTCACCCATAACCTTCATATAGGCCACAGCCTTTACCTAACATGCCAGGGTTCGTGGGTGGCTGGTCACCCAAAACCTTTATATAGGCCACAGTCTTTACCACACATGCCAGTGTTCACTATTGGCTGTGTTGTAAGTTGGAGAACCACCAGACCAGGATAAAGTGGATGAGGTGTGAGCTGTGTCTCCACTTCAACTTTTCCTGAGGCAGAGCAGTTGGGCTTGGGGACTGATGAAGTGATGGTGACCGAGGAAGAGATGGAGACATAAGAAGTTATCACCCATTTTGAGGATGCAATCATGCTGCATTAATGATGAAATCAATGAACATGCCACTGACTGCCTTCTGGAAGACTTGTCTTTACCAAAATTGGCCAGAACGTAGTTTTCTATGATGATGATTTGGCAGTGTGTCACAGATCCACTCTCCTGAGAAAGTAGACAATTTTCTGAAGAAATTTTGCTCTTGCAAACAAAACGCTTGTGTGGCCAATCAAGACAGACACAGATTTAGTGCAAAGCATATTTTTGTTTGCCAGTGACTTCAACATAGTCTCCAAAACAACCACTGGCCATGCCTGGTCTGTTCCAATTAACAATGAACTGTGCCTGAAGAAGTATGCTGCATACAAAAAAACAATGTATGTAGTCAACCCTATCTGCCCGTCTGCAAGAGTGTACTTCCCACCCTTATCGTAAAGTGACCTTTTGTTTGGTGGATGCCAGCACTTGTCAGAAACAGCAAAAATAACATTATTTTATAAATAACAATACAGACAACATCATACCAAATTTTTTGTTGAAATCTGTCAGTAAGTTTTGAAAAACTGTCGGTTTTAATTTGGACATCATCATCATTCCGCCCCTGCTGGCCACTATTCTAGTACAGGAAATAAAATGTTAGGTACAAAATAACAAAAAATCTACACTTTGATTCACAGGAAATACTGTATAGAAACTGTATGCAAAAATTTGGAAACAGTTCATGAAGTAGTTTAGAAGTTTATAGCAATTTTAAGTGTGGCGGGCGATTCTACCCCCATTTTTCCGCCGTCCAAATTGCAATATATCCTGTTTTTAGCACAGAAGTTTTCACAAATGTTTTATAGCAGATACCTCAGAAAAAAATGACTTTGCTTAGTACAACTTAGAGAGTTTGTCCAAACCACTGGAAACTCTGAAATGGCTATTCTTACTGTGCTGCAGTGCTTCAAAGTAGCCACATCATGCAAATTCGAAAGTCGCTGAATTGCAATTTGTTACAAGTTTAACACTTTATCACACAAAAGCCATGCAAACTGAACCCCCTGAACTTACTTGATCAAAGAGTGTAAGTTGTATAGATTGAGAACACCAATTTATAACCAGATGTATCAATCATGTATGATACTATTGGCTTTCAAACTTGGAAGATATCTCATTTTGTCAGGTGCATAAAAAACGTCGCAACTTTAAACTGCAATATCTCGAAAACGACTGAAGATAGAGACTTCATTCTTTGTTGTGTTTTGTATGTTTTTCCATTTTTTAAAATCTTTTTTAATACAGATTATTTCTTATCATTGATTTTCTCTGATAGTGATACAAATGTTTCTTGCAGTTTAAGTGCAGACTTTGGTTGAAGTGGAGACATACTCCTATACAGCACATGTCACTATTGTCGCTAGACTTCTTAATTTACTAAGGGCTTCAAATAGTTCAGGATGAAAATACGGGAAAAATCTTGACAAGGGGTGATGAAGAGGCGAAGAGGGATCAGGAGAGCGGGGAGGGGGATTACCCCCCCCCCCCCCCCCCCCCCCCGATTTTTTTTTCCCCCCTCAATTAGACATCTGTGCAATCTGGTGTATTCTGGGCATAATTTTGAGAGTTTTACACAGACTGACATGTATGATTTTCACACACACACACACACACACACACACACACAAAAGCACACACACACACTATGTACACACACACACACACACACACACACACACACACACACACACACACACAGACCTGCCTTTCTGGCTGTAAACAAACAAAATAATTAATGGGCTTTATTGGTAATGTAACTATTCCTCTTTACACTGCTTGTCACCTACTGGTGTTGTTCTCTAGGTTACATGGGGCCCTCCAAACCCATACCACCTTCGGACCTATCATTCATGCCCTGCTAGCACGCACACACACACACACACACACACACACACACACACACACACACACACACACACACTGCATATCCCAGCCTTGTCATTTTTCTCAGATACTTCCATAATCTCTTGTCTTCCACAACTACTTCTATCCAATCCCACTTTAAACAATTTTTCACTCTGGATTCTTCTAAACTGGCTCTTCTGATTATGAGCAACTGCCCCATAATTGACCATTGTCACTTAGTTCTAGTGTTGCTGTGCCAAGTGATGAATCATGCTGAATGAGACACACTCAAGTGGCCATTAATTCTCAGGGATCTTTCCCCCCCTCTCATTTTTTGTTTTGCTTTGGCAAAAATGGATCTTTTTCTCCACTGAAAATATTCATCTAAGGTGGATATCAGCCAGACTATGGACCACTTCCAGCGCTATTATCATTATAATTCTATTGATTGCCATGGACCACAGCCCTGTCTATTATCACTATAATCCTACTGAGTGCCATGGACCACAGCCCTGTCTATTATCACTATAATCCTACTGAGTGCCATGGACCACAGCCCTGTCTGTTATCACTATAATCCTACTGAGTGCCATGGACCACAGCCCTGTCTGTTATCACTATAATCCTACTGAGTGCCATGGACCACAGCCCTGTCTGTTATCACTATAATCCTACTGAGTGCCATGGACCACAGCCCTGTCTGTTATCACTATAATCCTACTGAGTGCCATGGACCACAGCCCTGTCTATTATCACTATAATCCTACTGAGTGCCATGGACCACAGCCCTGTCTATTATCACTATAATCCTACTGAGTGCCATGGACTACAGCCCTGTCTATTATCACTATAATCCTACTGTGAGCCATGGACCACAGCCCTGTCTATTATCATTATAGAAATTTATCATCCTACTGTGTGCCATCGACCATTTCCAGCCCTGTCTGTTATCATTATAATCCTACTGTGTGCCATGGACCACAGCCCTGTCTATTATCATTATAATCCTACTGTGTGCCATGGACCACAGCCGTGTCTATTTATCATTATAATCCTACTGTGTGCCATGGACCACAGCCCCTGTCTATTATCATTATAATAATCCTACGGTGTGCCATAGACCATTTCCAGCCCTGTCTATATATCATTATAATCCTACTGTGTGCCATGGACCACAGCCCTGTCTGTTTATCATTATAATCCTACTGTGTGCCATGGACCACAGCCCTGTCTGTTATCATTATAATCCTACTGTGTGCCATGGACCACAGCCCTGTCTATTATCATTATAATCCTACTGTGTGCCATGGACCACAGCCCTGTCTATTATCATTATAATAATCCTACTGTGTGCCATAGACCATTTCCAGCCCTGTATATTATCATTATAAATAATCCTACTGTGTTGCCATGGACCACAGCCCTGTCTATTATCATTATAATCCTACTGTGTGCCATGGACCATTATCATTATATATAATCCTACTGTATGCCATGGACCATTCCCAGCCCTGTCTATTATCATTATAATCCTCCTGTGTGCCATGGACCACAGCCCTGTCTGTTATCATTATAATCCTACTGTATGCCATGGACCACAGCCATGTCTATTATCATTATAATCCCACTGTATGTCATGGCCCACAGCCCTGTCTATTACCATGATAATCCGACCACATGCCATGGACCACAGCCTGTGTATTATCATTATAATCCTACTATATGCTGAGGACCACACAACCCTGTCTATTATCATCATATAATCCTACTGTGTGCCATGGACCATTTCCAGCCCTGTCTATTACCATGATAATCCGACCATATGCCATGGACCACAGCCTTGTTTATTATCATTATAATCCTACTGTATGCTGAGGACCACAGCCCTGTCTATTATCATTATAATCCTACTGTGTGCTATGGACCACAGCCCTGTCTATTATCATTATAATCCTACTGTGTGCTATGGACCACAGCCCTGCCTATTATCATTATAATCCTACTGTGTGCCATGGACCATTTCCAGCCCTGTCTATTCTCAAGCTAATCCTACTGTATGCCATGGCCCACAGCCCTGATCCATCATATATATAAGTATATATATATATATACATATATTTCTTACTGTGTGTCATGGACATGGGTGAAACTGGAAAAAAAATGAAAAGCTGTAAGGTCAGGGTCCAGGGGCTGGCTAGGGCCCTGGCAGGGTCCAGGGGCAGTGCCCCTGGTGGGGTGCCCAGGGGGGCAAAGCCCCTTGGCCGAAATTGATTTTTTGAAAAATTCAGAGACAGTTTTTGTGGCCTCTGGTGAAACAAAATTTGGAACTGGGGCCTTGTTTGAAACACATATTTATTGCTTATATGACAGTTTCCTAAACATGAAGTGGGTTTGTGTGTGTGTGTGTGTGTGTGTGTGTGTGTGTGTGTGTGTGTGTGTGTGTGTATACATGTGTGTGTGTACAGTGTGTGTGTGAAATGCAGTGCAATAAAACCTCTCTATGAAAACCGTAATAAGACTTCCTCTCTAAAGTGACTCTAAATTCTGTGACGGTTCCATCAAACGGTCTGTTAAATTACCAAACTTCTTTTTTTTTAATCCATGTTTCATGTTAAGATCACAAATCTGTGCATTTTCTAAGGTTTTAATAATAGGCCTAGAGAGTTTTCCACTGTACTTCCAAAACTAACCCATTTTATTTACACAGAAGAAATAGAACCTTAAGTAGTTTTCCCCATCCTTTACCACAAAACTAACCCTGATATTTATTTTTCTTTTATGTTTTTTTTTCTTTCTTTCTTTCTTCTTTTTTTTTTCTTCATACTATTATGTCTTTTTCTCTCTCTGCCTTACATCCATCTCTGTGTG